>JANHFX010018791.1:39531-51948 GCA_027560015.1 Chloroceryle amazona | reverse complement strand
GTTTGGGTTTATTTATTTATTTGGTCAGGGTTTTATTTTCAAATTTGACATTTGTGGCTTAGATTTTACATATTCCTCCTTTGGGAAAGTTATTTTCTTGGAAGACCACCTTTCTACTAAGAGATGAGCAAATACTATAAATGTTACAACTAAGCCAAATATAATCTGAAGTGCTTTTATAACCAGGGAAATAATTTTCATTCCTGACCTTCACGCTCCTTTGTGTTTATAAGGTTCCACACAAAAAGGCTTCATAACCTGAATGTCAGCTGGGCATGCCTTGGAGTGGAGAAGGAGTGACAGACATACTTAGTCCAGTACCCAAACATTACTCTTAAGGCATACCATCATTTTTCCACTATTGTCAAAAGTGGCTTTTCAGATGCTTGCTTAAATCCCTGGGCCTTTTAAAATTACCTACTAGCATTCAGTAATATGAGCGTGTACTTTTTACATGAATCATAGATGCTGTCTAGCTGGATAAAAAGCAAGAACATGTGCCATTATTTTTCCCGCTCTATTTTTGGTTCATTGCTTTTCAGGGACATTTTTATAATGGATTCAATTTGTTGTTATCATTATACAGAGGACCCAGAAACTCTGCAGCCAGGCATCTGCACAGATGCTGCATTAGATTGACTCGAGACAGGGAAGGAACCAGAGACAAGCTGGTCAGCTCAACTCCTACTTCCCTTTCTCCATTATTTGATTATTGGTGCTCCCCACACAGGATTTGGACAGTTCTGCCCGGGCAGGACCTGCTGGGCCTAGGCGAGTTCCTTTATGTTTCAATGAGCCAGTCAACATCCAGAGTGGAGAATGTGGCTCTTCCAGAGCCTCCAAGGCTGCAAAACCAACTCAACACTACACAGATCACAGGTAGCCAGAGGAGACTTGTGAGTAGCCAGTCACTTGTAAGTAGTCAGAAGAAAGTTCCTGCAGATGCAGAAATGATGTAGTATAGAATTCTGTACAAAGTTTAGTTAGATGTTTTGTTTGCAGCTCAAGATAATCACTAGGGATGGATCACGCGTGTGCTGGAGTGCTCCTGAAGAGCATGAGCCAGCTGGATGGAAGAACTGCGCAGTAAAACACGATTCAGTCTCACGTGGTCCAGCTGGCACCATCGCTACAAGGACCTTTGCAACAGAAACTGCTGTTGCCCTCTGGATGCTGACTGACTATCCTGTTCAGGGACTTCATTCCCTGCAGTGACTTGACAGTAGCAAAATCAGATCCCACTGATCACCCAAGAACCAGCAGGCTAATACCTTTTAGTCCTTCCCTATCCCTACCAACCAGAAAGTCATCTTTTTTCCTTTGACATTATGGGCACCCCAACCCTCCCCGAGCAGACGTAGGTGTCTTGGATAGTGCTGTCATTACAAGTCATATAATGGGATGTAGATGTACATTTTGTATACCCAGCAACCGGCAAAAACCAAACCCAGGCTGGGGTTAAACAATGCTGGAGACAGTAGAGGTTAAAGTCCTTTGGTTAAAGTTCTCTCACCTCAAACCATCAGTGCTCTAAAAGTACTTTAGGATTCCTTAGAAGGCATGTACAGGATAGTGGTCCATCTCCAGCTTTTAAATCCCCTGGGTCGTCATCTCCAACCCATTTTCAAACAAGGCTGCTCGGGATGGTGGGGACAGAGAAGACAGAGCCCAGATCTCAGGGTGCAGAGAGCATCCAGCAGAGAAGGTTCTCACACAATTTGTTCATTCTCATAGCACCTTCTCAGAGGTCTGGAAATCTGAGAAGATAAAGGGGGCTCAGGGAGTTTACAGCAGAGGAATTTCCATTTTGGTGTGAGGGAGATAACCTAGAGAAGGAAACGCAATTTTTTATTGGCTTATTCTTGCTCAGTGAGGCAAATTTTAGGGTATTGATCTCTCTTGTAGTACAGAACCAAGTAAGGGGGTTGAAGGTAACAGGGAATTTAAAAAAAAGACCAGGGAGCATCTGAGGCTTTTGAAATGCAAGTGCATTAGGGGATAAGCCTCTCACAAACTAGGGTGATGAATCCCTCCACTGGGACTCAGAGGTAAATTCTCCTGGACCTTCCTTTTTTGAAGAAGCAATATGACAAATAACCTTGCCTCAGAGGGAAAGCACTAGAGCTCAGTGGGACTACCCAAATAACTTAAAATCCAACCAACCAGCCAAAAAAAAAAAAAAAACCAAACCCAAAAACCCCACCAAAGCAGTAATTTGAGCTTCAAGCTGTGAGATATGGGTCTTCCTGAACTTGCAAGGACCTCAAGGAGAACAGAAGAGCATCTCACAGGTCTGAATCTTCAACTATTGAAAGAAATAGATCTAAAAATCTAACCATACTGAAACTACCTTGGAAAAAACCCAACACATCCATCCCTAAATTTACTTTATAGTCAAAACAGTAAGAGCCCTCTCAGAACAAATACAGAACTGTTCAGTCAGAACTAGAGAACAATAGTCTATGTGCATCAATACCCATTTGCCCTCTGCAGTCTCACAGTAAGATGGAAAAAGCCACTTTCAGTGATCAGATAAACTCTGTTTGTAACCATCTGCGTGAATTCAGGAAGCAGAAGGAGGTTTTTCAAACAAAACATTTATACCAAGTTTGAAGAAAGGCATTTCAGACAATTCATAACACCTCTGCTTAGCACCACCTGGCATTAACTCCTACCCAAGGCATGAAGTCACTTCTCTCTGCAGCATAGATACCAGTACCAGACCAGATCCTCAGCTGGTATAAACCCCCGTGTCTTCACTGGCCATAGTGAAGTGATGCATTAATACTTCAGAGCTGAATGTAGAAAAACTAGGGTGGAATTTTCCTCTCATCACAATGAGATCTTGGTGTTCCAAAGAAAACATCCACTTCACTGATGGACATACTTCTATTTGATTGTCCAGGGACATGAAACAGAAAATACCTGACACTGGCCAGTAAAAAACACACAGCCCTAAAACCCAACCAACCAAAAAACCAGCCATGTTTTAAACCAGAGAGTAACTGAGTGCCACGCAATCTGAAAACTTTAGAAAGAACACTTCCATCTGCTTTTATTTCAGAGTGTCAGCTGACCAAATGAGTGCCTGTCCTGAGAGGCTGGTGTGACAACGGGCTGTACTTGCCAACTGCCATTTTCAAAGCGCACACCTGGGAATAAGGAATGGGATATTTTGGCTGAGGGAAGAACATTCACACTGATGCTCACAGAAAATGCCGCTGATTTATTAATTTTTTCCAACTGCATTATGAAATTCCTCTATGAGGAGAAATCTGTCCTGTTCAGTCACAGGTTCTTCAATGTCATTTTGACTAAAACCCAGTCTCCTATCGGGTCTGAGCGATCTACCTGACGGCGCCAGGCGTAGGAGGATGGCTGCACACCTTGTTTTGCTCAGGAATTCATCCGACAGTCAAGTAGCAGTGAACTATCCCTCACCCCTGAATGCACTTACTTGCATAGACACTGCAGCTCTTGGGGCTCCTTGAGCTCCCAAGTCTTCCAACCAATGGCTACAACAAATGTTTTCCCTGCCCAGCTCTGCACGGGTTTCTCCACGACACTGTGCTACTGGTTGAAAACCCCAGAGGTTAATATTTAAGCATCACGGTCAGGCTGTGGGGCCAAGTTTAGGCCACCTCTTATGCCACTTACGAAGTGGGGAGTAATAGCCATGTGCCTCTCACCTTACTTCCCCAGTCCACCACTTGTGTCTCTGCCGAGTGTATTCTCAGCTTGGACAGGGAAAGAAAAGTATTTAGCTAAACGTTAAGAATTAACACGCCTTGTTCCCTTTAACAACTTTAAGGTAAGCTATTGGATCAAAATCTGTGGATGATTCAGAATTTTTTCTTTATTAAAAGAACCTGATCACCCACGGTATCAGTCTAGGAAATAAGGAAAGCCCTCTGGCAAAGCTGGTGGTCACACTCCCACTGGTTTTGATTACAGATGGTTGAGGATCTTCAGCCCAATACTGTGGGATCATAAACTTGAAGAGGTACCGTGTGCTATAGCAGTAGGAGCCACAGGTCAGTCATTCTGACTATACAGGGCTGGTCTCACCACTGATGCGCAGAACACAGGCACTAGTCTTCCCAACTGGCTTTAAACCTACTGCATGATCCAGTCTGCCCACCTGATGTCCCAACTTAACAACCCAAACATTGTGTGAGCAGAGAACTATTACTGCGGGGTCTATAAAACCCCTCTCCTTTTTGCCCTGAGCACTTGAAGCCTACTGAAGGAGAAAAAAGAAAAAAGCCAAAAAAACAATCAACCAACAGCAAAATAAAAACCCCAAACCCAAAAGAAAAAACAAAGAAAAACAAAACAAACCAAAACAAGCCACCTGCATTCCTACAGATGGGCAAAGCAGTCAAGCAGTTGTTTAAACTATTACTCACGTGGGTTGTACTGTAAAGAAGCAGGGAATAATTTGGTAAATTCTTGCAAACAATATTCACTGGTGTTGATAAACCTGCTGTCCAGTCCTGCACAGCACAACTGAAAGCACTGACTGGAGCAGTTGTCTGGCAGGGCTCATTCCACAGGGGTGGTGGCTGCAGCAAGGAGCAGCAAAGTGTGATGGAGAATCTCAGTGACCCGTAGTAAGGTCCTGGCTATACTGGAGGTAGCACAAAACCAACCCCGGACATAAAATAAGGCTTTTCTGTTTTGTGCCCTGTTAGTGGCTCTGTCATTAGCTCTCTGCATGATCTCAGACAACTTGCTTCATCTCTAGGACTTTTCCATACACCTGCCAAGATCATTATACTTCCCTGTGGACAGTCACACTTGGGTAGCCTTAATACTTTCCAAGTTACTTTTTTGGAACATGAGTCTTTAGATGACTTGCACACACTCTGCCTTTGCCTCTCTGCCAGCTGAGGAGCAGTTCATGGGAGAGCAAAACCAGCAGATGGGGAGCTCGTGGTAAACAACTTCTACCACCATGTACAGCTTGGCGGGCACAGGGTTTGTGCTTCCCTGGTTTACCTTTGTTTGTTTGGTGGGGTTTATTAGCTCTGTTTTTCAAAGCCAAGAAATGAGGAAGCCGATGGATATCCATGAAAATATGTATGAAATTATGACAGATCCACTAGGCACAGTCTGTGTCTTGCTGGGCATTCAGGCCTCCTGTCTGGCATCACAAGGTCTCGGCACCATGGGATTTATATTTGCATAAGTTGTGCTGCAAACATAAACATTTTAACTGCATTCTGCAGTTCTGGTTGGAGGATGAACCACAAAACCCTACACTGTTAATGTAAGACATCCACTGCTGCAGATTAATCCTTCTTACGTGGCCAAAGGCAGTTGGTCCAGGTAGAAAGCTACACAGAATTGTGCTGATGACAGCTTGGTTTAGAGCCAGAGCTGCATTTAATTAAAACAAAAAGCAGGGAAGAATGAAGTTAGAAAACCCGCGCTGGCTGGGATGGATCACTCATTCATGGATTGCTCTGTGAGCCTGGAACAGCCTAGCATGGTTTTGTCTTACAGGTCTTAATACTTCTGTACCAAAGGAATTCCTACAACTCTGTAGTAACCTGCATCACTCCTCAGCTCTCTACCTTGCTATCCTGGAAAAATCAAACCTAGATTTTATTTAGTCCAAGCTACCTCATTATTTAACTCGGAAACAGAACGCTAGCACATCATAACCTTTTACTGATCAATACTGCTCAATATGCTTCTCAATTCCCCTTTCTAGGCTAACAACCTAAACTCCTACGATTGCCTAAGTTGTGCTTTCGAAACGTCTGGTTAGATGCTTGTAGAGAGTTGCTCTCTTTCTCTTGGAGTGCAATACCCACAATACTTGCCCAGAGGAGTCTATTTCTTCCTGTCTCTCACCACAGTACTGCTAATACGCCACATCCTAATTAGCTTGTGATCCACTCCAAACCTCGATGGCATGTACAATTTGACTATCAACCGCCACAGGAAATAGATGCACGATAATCGCTGGAGAGCTCTGTAATTCAAGAGCTTGGGCTGTCTTTAAGCCAACAGATATATTCCAGTCCTCTTTATCTTCTTTCCCATTACTCTAATACAGCTCTGCTATAAGCTTTATCTGCTAAAAATATCTTAAAAAAACACAAAACAAAACACCCAACAAACCAGCATCACATGAATGACCAAAAGCTACTTGCTTATGCAATAACAAACTTGGTATACATCTGCCAACTAGAAGAGAAAATGCATTGGTTAGTCTGAAATTCAATTTTTGTGTTGCTCAACACAGTTTTCCGTAAACTGTGTGAGAAATCGCATGATGATGAACATTCACAAGACCCTGCAGTATCAGAAAGCTAAGTGAAGGGTGTGATTCAGAAGTGAACCAAAGACACCGTGCTGCTGGGCAGTTTCTGCCAGCTAGCTACTTACCTACTATGCCACTGCAGGTGGCAAAATTCTGAACAACCTGAAATGGTTACAGTGGATGCAGAAAGATCTCTGGAACTAAGGCAGAGTGGGATGAGGTGAGGAGGAAGAGCGTGTTCTTCCTACTTCAACCATCCCTTACCTTGCTCCTAGGATAGGAGGAGATAACAGGAACCAGCTTTTCTACTCAGACCACCACCGGTTCAATTGCAATGCAGATTAGAGAGATGAATTTACAACCTAGCCACAGAAAACATCCCAAAGGTTAGAGGGGATGGATTAGGCTACATGAACCGCACGTAGCTGCGGCCAAGTTACACTCCTCTAATCAATGATAATCACTCACTGCCCAAAGCAGCCTGAAGTATTGTCAGATGCATTATCATTCCAGTGATGCTTTATATGCTGTCTCTTTCTAATTGAACTATGAAGCTGGCCTATTTAAAATAGGTATCTGGAAGGAAAATAATACGTAGGGCTTCGCTTTATTCCTGTGAATCTGAAACTGAAGGAAAGAAATCCAAATCTGGAACTGTATTCTACCTTTCACCTTTATTCTCGAAAGAAGAAAGGTTGGGGGGGGTTGGCAGCTGTGGTCTCTTCTGATTTTTCTATTTCTGGGCATTGCTTGTCAGATCAGGTCTACAGAGTTACAAAATGAGTTATCATTTCTATCTGTATGGTGGTTCTTATATTTTATTCCTCCTGCAAAACAGGTGCATCTTCTGCTAAGCATGTCATGCATTTTTCTCTGGGGAGAGTGGGTGGTTCTCACAAAAACAAAACCTATTAAGCTCCATAAAAGAGAAACAAATTCAGCATTAAAACCAAACCCAGCAAAATGTAATGGTGCTCTCTGCTAAAATAACCTCTTCTCCCGACACTCCCGTCGAGTCTGTGACAATGTCTACACATTCCCCTCAGTTACAATACTATTTCCCAAACCTGGATGAGCATTTCAGAAAGGAAGACAACTTTTAACCCTCCAGGATTCTGCTCATCAGATTACATTTCAAGTCTGGTATTCAATTTTCAATTAAAAACCTAGCTGCTATGAAATTTCAGTTCTTTACTTCCCTTACAATTGTCACAACCTCAAAAGAAGGTTAAACGACCTGAAATAAAACCCTACACACAAAGGGATCTCATGACACAGGAGGATGGCTGGTTATGTATCCAAAAATTGAATATAATCAAAATGAAGACAAACATTCTCATCCTTGCACAAGCTGGCATTTCACCCAGAAAAGACATCTGTCACTTAGATATGGCACAGCCCTCAGCGCACCAGGGAGCGTTAGGAAGGGCTGTAGAGCAAGTCTGACGCTCTGAGAGATAGGTCAGAAAGGGACTGGGATTTCAAAGGCACTTGTCATTTCATTCACACCACTTCTCTGCATAATCTGCAGCTTTCAGGCTCCAAAAAGCTTTCCTAAAGAACAGTGCAAAGCCCACCAACGGTGCTTCCACCAAAAACTGTCTCCTGCTGTCTTCAGCTGGGGCAGGTGATCAAAAACCTGCGTGTTAAATGTTAACATCCAGTCGTGTGTTTTCTGCATCTTCACGGAAGCACTTGATTCCTTCTCGAGAGAAAAAAAAAATATTAAAATCTGTGGCAGTAAAACCTGTAATGGAGAGGTGAGAATTGGCCCTTCCCCTTTGTTACAGGGCAACCAGCAGGTTTCAGGCATCCTCGGTACTCACTGAAGGTCAGGTTTTCTGGAGAGCTCAGGTGTCTCTCTCAAGCATCACCAAACCTGTACATTGGCTAATCAAGAGAGAGGGTGGGAAAGACAAAAAAGAGAGAGGGAGGGAAAGACAAAAAAAGGGAGAGGGAGGGAAAGACAAAAAAGAGAGAGGCTTTAAGTACCTCTATTCTGTACCATTTTCCTTAGGACTGGCCTTGAAGCCAACACTTCAGGAAACCCTTTTCACCTCCCAGGCTTATATACCACTGTGCTAAGAGCAGCTGCTCTCTCTGCCCCCCACCTTCCACCTTTTGCTCTCTGCACCACCACTTTCCTCTCTTTGCATTCCCACCCGTGCGCAGAACTCATTACCCCTCCGCCTTCCATCACAACACTTAAGAGTGAATGTTCCAAAGGACTCAACGCCAAAGAGCTTCTGTGAGGAAAAATCAAGCATTGAGCTTTTCAGTTCCTTTGGACCCGTGGCCTTCAGCACTTCTGGGTAAGACTCTTAAAGCAAACAAAAGGGAAAAGAAAAGAAAAAGAGAAGGATGTTTCTGACTTCCCCCTCCTCTTGGTGTCTTGCAGCCCATGGGATCAGAGCGGATGGAGATGCGCAAGCGGCAGATGTCTACGACCCAGGAGACCCCAGGTGCTGCACAGGCTCAGCACAGCACAGGCAACAGAGGATCCAATGCCTGCTGCTTTTGTTGGTGCTGTTGCTGCAGCTGCTCATGGTAACCCCTCTCATTCAAGCCTCTGGGGAATGGAATAGCAGGGGAGGGAGGTGATAACCACTGTACAGGACAACCCAAGTCAAACCAACCCCCTGGGTAATTCTGCAGATCTGAGACTAAGAGCTAGGACTGTGCTTTTGGTACTAGACACTTCCAATCCAGTTTAGTCTTTTCTTTTTTCCTGCCACTGAAGTGACAGATTTCCTCTTTAAAATCCCTCTGCATTATTGCTGTAGTACTTTTGCTGTCAATACTGGGTAACTGGTTCTCCTCAGCCTTGAGCTTCACCAGGGCTCCTGTTAAAAACTGAAAGAAATACCAGAGTATGCCACAGCTTTAGAACTGGGACTTCACAAGCAGCACAGACTGTTACACGGAGTTAGGAGAAGGTAGGAGAATTTGTAGGTCAGAAAATAAATAATAACCAAGTACCCAACACCGTTCTTTGATTTTGAAGGCAACTGGATCTGCTGTCATTAATTACTGTTGCCAGCTCACGGCACCCAGAACTCATATGAAGTTATTAATCCTTAACATCAGCTTAGATCAAATACCCAGCATTGTGGGCATTTGGTAAAGACCAGGAGTTAAGCAGAAAGCAATTCTAAAGAACTCCTATTGCAAGGTGTTAAGGAAGACAACTCGTCAGGGAAAAAAAGCAAAAGTGGAAAAGGAATCACATAATTCCTTAAATCAATCCTCTGTTGACCTCTCTCTTACCAGCTCCTCCAGATCCAAATGATTTCATTCAAAGCTGAACTTAAGCTTCACATATTCAAACGTCCTGTATCTGTCTGGGGCCAAGTGTTAATTAAAGGGTGAGATCAAGACTTGGATTGAAACAAAGACAAAAAGTCTGAAACAGCCACAGAAGTTCAACCAGCTGTCAGCAAGTTGAATGCGTCTTATAAACGCTCTGTCCACCACATAAACATTTCAGAGCAAGCAAAGCTGGCACTGGGGTGAAGGGAAGAAGTCGTAAATAACCTGACAGCCCAGGCTAGGAACCTATTCCACCATTATTTTTATCCAACAGCAGCCTGTAGCAAATGCTTTGGAGAATGTCATCATTAGAAGGCAAGGGAAGAGCTGGCTGATATTCCCTTGCCATTTGGTACTTGGCTCATCAGAAGCTGAGATACCAATTGCTCCTTCCCTAATGCAAACAGGGAATGTTTGGTAAGGACTAAAGGCTGCTTGGAGTTTTCTGCAAGATGCCAAGTACTCTGGCTCTGATCCTACCAAGCTTTTCAGCAGGTGCTTAGAGGTAGACGAAGGTAAGAGTTGAAAGAGACCTTCAGTACTGTGCCCGTACAGGATCAGTTTGGTACTTCGCAGAATGGCATCCATGCTAAAGCATCCCATAAAAATTCCAGTGTCATCTGAACAGTCATCCAGTGGGACTGCCAAGCGGCTCTGTCTAGAGCTGCATTACACAAACATGTCTTTCCATAAAAGGACAAAATAAGGCACATTTATCTAAGTCAGAGTACATAAAATTTTCATTTTATCTTTTAGACAGTTGATGAAGTGCTTTTTTGTGTCATTTTCCCTGATGTTTTCCAGGATGTTCAGTTTCTGTGCACCTCATTATTCAATCCATTTACTCAATAGGGTGTCTGGAAGTACCCAAATTCCACGATGCTGAGAATTCCTATTTGCATTTCAGAATCGTCTGGGAAACCAGTACAGGCTCCAAACCACATCAGCTTGGTTTAGCTTTAAAATAATTTCTGATTTTTTTTTTGAGAACAATTGTTTTCTAGTAGCAAAAAATGCAAAACAAGCCGTAATTAAGCTATTTATATTCCCTATTCATGGAGCCTTTCCTCAAAATAGCTCAAGTACTTTGAACAGAAAAATTATGAATAGGAATAAAAATAACAGTCGACATGAGTCATGCAGCCGAGTTGCTGAACATCCAATATTCAGCATACTCTTAATAGTAGATTTAGAATGGAGAAATGGTGAAATGAGTCTCTCAGCTGGGTGCTCAGAGCCCGTGTTCTCTCCTGCAGCCAAAACTTGAGCTTCCAGCCGCTTACTGTTCCAGACCCGAGAAGGTGCAGCATGGCACTGGTCTCTTCTTTTGTTGCCTGTACATTTCAAGGGAAACAAGCCCCCCTGCAAGTCATTTTCTAAGGCATGGCACGTGCTCTTCAGGAAGCTTTGGTTATGTGCTGTTTCCCCCTTGGTGCATTAGCCTGTGAAGGCTGTACTGCTTTCTGTTGGTTCTCCTCAAGCCAAAAATAACTCTGACAAGTGCATCGCTTCTTGTCTGTGTGTGAGGAATACAGAATATACCACTTCTCAGATCAAAAATGCCTCTGCTAAGAAGGCTGGTAAAGAACAGAGACCTGTACACCCCAAAAGAACAGAGAACTAATATTAACTGTTTATATTTTTCTAATGCACCCCCCTGAAAGTCGAATTGAAACAGTTCATTGTTTTGAATATATGGTTCAGACACTGCAGGAAAAAAACCAAACGTGTTTACAATACCTGCTCCATCTGAGCGCTAGGAAAGCTTCCCTACCTCTGCAATGCACAGACTGACTTGGCAAATGGAAAAGCAGGTCTCTGCTGATATGGACTGACACAGAAAGCAAGAGGAGGAGATAAGCAGGAAACAGTAAGACTGCAGGACAGGAGTCTCAGAAGGCAGAAAAATCACCTGGTTTAACAAAAAGCAGTACTAGAGATAAATGAAATTCTTAAGGATTAAGGCAACAAAACTGTTACAACATTAGCATTAAAGAAAGGTAAAATATAAATGAAGAAATTAAGAAATTTGATATTTTCCTAGAAGTTATAACATCTAGAGTATCCATTTTATATAAATGACAGGGACAGGAATATAAATTCACTGGGACCTTTTATTCTTAACCACTCTTAAGCAGCTTTGCAGCTGACCTGAATGTGTGCGTGCACACACGGAGCCATTCCTCACTAAACCACCCTGGCCTACCAACAGGAACATGGGCCCTGATCCTTAAGAAGAAATACATGTATTATCAAATCCACTCTCAAATTAAAAAGAATCATCTGCAAGTACAAAATGAATTTTTAACAACTAGAGTTATTTAAAGCATCCTCTGATAAAAGCAGCAGGAGCTGACAGGTACCCTTCCATAGGACATGGAAAGCAATCTCTGTTTTGTTTCTAATGCTCCAACAAGAAGATTACTCATTTCCAGGCAGGCACACTCAGAATGGCATTCAGCAATGGTCTAGCTGCTCTTTGTCTATAGGCCTCACATTTTGAAGCAGGTACTAGCACTCCCTTAAAGCTGCAATCAATTCCCACCCAGTCTGGCTGTATCCCCATCTGAACTCTGAGGAAAGATGCTCACCCTTCACAGAATCCCACACAAAGAATCCAGATTGGGTAAAACTTGCCATGCAGCTTCTCAACTCTGGCTTGCTTGTAGTAGGGTATCACCACTATAAACCAGACTCTGGCCCTCATCGTGCCTTGTGGATAGGAAAAATAGCCAAGGAGATAAAAAATGTAAAAAATAAAATAAATAAATAATAATAAAAAAAAAATCCCAGCATGGTAGGGACTGGAAGGGACCTCTGGAGATCATCGAGTC
>JANHFX010018791.1:0-39431 GCA_027560015.1 Chloroceryle amazona | reverse complement strand
TGCCCAGAGAGGTGGTGGCTGCCCCATCCCTGGCACCATTGCAGGGGAGGTGGCCGGGGCTCTGAGCACCCTGCTCTAGTTGCAGATGGCCCTGCTCAGTGCAGGGGGGTTGCAGTAGATGACTTTTAAAGGTCTGCCCAACTCAACCCATTCTATGACTCTATGACAATGACCAGAAGCTGCCTGAGGCAGGGATGCTGTTTCACCACGTGCATCTCTGCACCCTCCCCTTGTGCCAACCCCAGTAAACAAAGTGAGATGGGAATTACCTACACAGCCCCCACCTGTTAGCAAAGAGCTAACTCCCTCCTGCTCCTCCACAGGGCACAGAGCCACTCTGGGCACGCAATCAGGCAATGTGGTCTTGCCTGCCCAAGTTTTGCCGAGGATCCTCACCCTACAGAGCGCACCAAGTGGCCTGACCATGGCAGAAACAGGGTAGAGAGAAAGCCCTAAGACCCCCTTTCCAGGGGCACGGGGGCTGGCAGATATGATCAGCGTGCTCTGAGCCACTCAAACTTTCCCTTTCCCCCACAGATCTTATTTTTCAAGTCTCCTTTAGTACCAAGCAAGGCCTGAGCCATGAGCATCAGCCAGGTGAGCCCAGCCCAGTCAGCAGCAATGATTTGGGGCAGACCACAAGCCCACCTTCCCCTTGGGACATCATCACTGGAAGCATCTCTTACCTGCTGTAGGCACGCTAACGTTATACTGAGGTAAGATAAACAGGAAGGCAGTCTTGGCTGTAACCTGTCAAAGACACACAAAGGGAAAACAATCAGGCACATCAGTTGTTGGACCCATTCCCCTGCCACCACTCACTCGCCCTTCCTCCCGTGCTGGGAAAGGCAAATCATCCAGGGAGATGTGCAGGCACCGGCACCACTCGCCTTCCAGCAAGGGGATTGCTAGGGAGGAGGTTTGCCACCAGGGACTTGGGATTTGGGAAGAAGGAAGGGATATATAAAAGAGGGAGAAACCTGGAAAAGCAATGTAGGTGTAAAAACCACCGGTCAGCCTGGCAGGGGAAGGTCCCTGAGCATCCTTTCAGTAGCGTGGACATTAGTCTCATGTGACCTGCTGCTCTGGGGACACTGAGAGCAACTCAGCAGGCCATTTGGGACCATTAAAAACATCCCCCATTCCCATCTGCTCTGGGCAACCACGCTGGGAGCCTGGCCTGGGTAAGGATGCACCCAGCACCCCAGCAAGCTCAGAGGCTGCAATGAGCTACGCATGGGTTTAGCCCCTAAATCTTTGTGGAGACTCCTCTAATAACAGCAGCCATGGGACCTGTGAGTCTGGATCCTTTTAGAGATGTGTGGATGCTCACAAGGATCCCATCGGGCAGCGGAAAAGAAGCTTTGGCAAAAGAGCTGAACCTTGAGCTGGCTGGCCACGCACAAGATCCCAGCTGCATATCCAGCATCACAGGGTGCCCCAAAAAGGGGGAAAAAATAAGCCTGGGATGAGACATCAGGCCCCCTGCAACACAGCACTGTGCTGCTCGCTCTTATTTGTTGCTTTTAATTCATGTATTGCTTTTAATTCCCCAGCCGTGAAGCAGGAGGCTTTGTGGGGACAGGGCAGAGCATCCTGGTGCACCACAAAGCAGCATCTCCAAGACCAACGTAGCCTTGAGCTGGGGTATCAGCGAAACCTGGTGCACAGATGTCTGATGCCCAAAGTGCCTTCATCTCACCCAACCCCACATCAGCAAAAGGTCACCAGAGATTCTGACCTTCCCAATGGCTCCTTAGCCACCCTTACAATGCTTTGCTAAACGCCCAGCCTTGTACACAACCATAGAATCATAGAATGGTAGGCACTGGAAGGGACCTCTGGAGATCATCGAGTCCAACCCCCCTGCCAGAGCAGGGTCACCCAGGGCAGCCCACACAGGAACAGAGCCAGGTGAGGCTGGAAAGTCTCCAGAGCAGGAGACTCCACAGCCCCCCTGGGCAGCCTGGGCCAGGCTCTGTCACCCTCACCATGAACAATTTTCTCCTTGTATTTCCATGGACCCTTCCATGTTCCAGCTGCACCCCTTGCCCCGTGTCCTGTCATTGGACATCACTGAGACATCCAGTGACGGGACAAACAAACAAAACCCTGAATTCCAACATCAAAAAGCAAACCAACCAACCTTGAAATCTAACTCTCAGAAGTGTGGCTAGATGCACTGGTTTTAAGTAAGAACACCAGAGAGTGTACACAGTGTAGTAAGCACTGCTGGAGAACAGACTGGGTGTGTGAGGAAGGGTACTTGTGTAGACACATCCCATCTACATCGTGTGCACACAGAGAGGGAACTGCACTCGATCCTTATGGATCCCTTCCCACTCAAAATAGTCCATGAATCTGTGACACCTGTCTAGAAAGTGTACGTGATACAATAATGGACAGCATTCAGCTACATCAAATTTGCCCAGTTCATAAAACTAAAATTAATGTCAGAGTATAACTGTGGGTGATGTGGCTACTGTTTGTCCTTTTTTTATTTTTTAATATCAAAGGAAAAGCACCTGGTGTAAATTCAGCCTTTTCCTTTATCAATTTTGTCTGCTGCCTTGCAGTCTCACTGTTAGAAATCAAGAAGAAGAGAGAGCAAGGAGAACATCTCATGAACTCCAAGCAGAGGGTATTCCAAACTGCGAGGAAAGGTAAGGTCTTCACTAAGTGTTCTGTCAAACTAAAATGAAACAAACCCAGCAAACCATATTAAATTAAGTGAATTACCCAAAATATGCAAATAACTATTATCTCTCTGTCATTTACGTGGAATTTGCAGTCATCTGTCTCTTGCCTCCTAAGGAGCCAAAGGGTTGACTTGTAATCTTGACCTTATTTATCTGCAGTATGTAACCACATCTCCACCTTCGTAACGTGGTCAAAACCAGCACTATAAGTGCCCCTCTTTTCTGAAGTAGTTTCTAAATACATGGTGTTCCCACCCAGCAGCTCTGTGATGAAGGTAACTGGCAGTGCTCAGCCTCACAAAACAGTAAGAAACATTACAGAGAGGAGCTCAGATCCTCCCGAGTCAGGCAAGTGCCTCCAGAATGGCTCAAACAGGTAGGAGCCCCTGTACAGCTCTAGTAGGCAGGAGGGCAGCTTTTATGGGGTCTGAACCATCACTTCTTTCTACCTATTTTCATTCAATTCCTAACAATGGTTCAACGAGGACTATTAAGGGACAGGAAAACTGCTTAGCTGCTGCAGAGGGGTGACTTTGTTGTGACTCCTTTGAGCAGTAAACTGCAATTTCCACATCCAAGCGCTGGTAAGCATCTGCATCTGAGCTTCTGATAAGCACACTTTCCAAAAGCATCCTAGAAATAGGTTTACTAGAGTTTGCACTTGGGTCGTCCCCGTGAGCCCCAGGAACCCTGCAATTTTGTTCCACTGTGATCGCAGACACCTCCTGGCAGCTGCAAATGGCTTAAGTAACAATCATGCATTTCTCTTTTCTTCTCCCCTCCTTCCTCCTCAAGTCCTGCTCCTACTCTTGAAGAAGTAAATGCCTGGGCTCAGTCATTTGACAAGCTGATGCTCACTCCAGCTGGCAGAAATGCTTTCCGAGAATTTCTACGAACAGAATTCAGCGAGGAAAACATGCTTTTCTGGATGGCCTGTGAGGAACTGAAACAAGAATCCAACAAAAGTGTCATTGAAGAAAAAGCAAGACTAATTTATGAAGATTATATTTCTATCCTTTCTCCAAAAGAGGTATATTCCTTTCTCCGATACATTCCTTGAGGCTGCTTTGCACAGTTAGTTCTATAGTGCTGAAAGCTACAGCAATACTTGAGGAGAACCCCCCCCCAACATTCCTCTGCCAAGAAGCAGAGATTTAGGGAAAAGAAGCAGAGGCATCACCGAGGGGAGATGATCTGGTTCCTCTGCTACCCTGGCATGCTGATGTGAAATCTTTAGTTTGAGGCCCCAGTATAGAGATGATCACTTTACCCTGGCTCGACTTAAACTGTATTTGTCGGACAATGCGGTTTCTCCTTTCTGTGCCCTAGGAAGGGGGTGGGGAAGAGGGTGCATCTCTCCAGACGTGCAATAACCTCAAACAGTGTTATTTGCAAAGCACAAATTGCTCAAAGAGCAGCTGACACTGCTGTTAGCAAGCATGTCGAGTTTCAAAGACACCTCAGTTCAGTTTGAACAGAATCCTGCCAAGCAGGCTGGAACTGTAAACCTTCCAATATCCCTGCAAAACTCTAATTTAATTGTTTGCAGTGCAAGCTACACTTATCTACTTATAAAAATGCTGTTTAAATCTAGCCAGTCTATTCCAGTAGGACCAGTATCTTTCTACAGAGACTGGTGCCTCGCAGAAAAAAAAAACAAGCAAGCAAAAGCAAACTAAAGAGAATATTCCTGGTATGTTGCACAGAATCATTCCCGAGCCGTACCTGTGGCTCACGAATTCATCCTGCTGTGTAACACAGGAATTTGATTAAGCAGCAGCTTCCCAGGTTCCGGTTTCCGTCTGCGTCATCCCGCTTACTCCGAACTCGGTCTCTTCACAGCAGCACTAACTCCCAAGGAAATGAACTGCCACAAAAAATTACAGATCCTCTCTACTAGAGAGGAGGAAGTTGGCCTGGAGACAGTGCACCCGTCTGTTCTGTCAGGTTTTGGTAGTAAGGGGATTGACTGAAGGCAGCTTTGCTCAAAGTAAGGTCGCCTCAGTGAGAGCATTTCTCTGTCCACACCCAAGGGATTGCTACCTCCAAATTTCAGATTTTTGCTTAAGTATATCAGCAGTTTTTACACTCTTGAAGCACACCAGCTGAACTGGTCAAAAGAAAACAAACAAACACACCTTAAACAAAACACACACAGACGCACAAAAAGAAACAAGCCAACAATAAAAAACCCAACCCAACCAACCAAAAAAACACAAAAAAACCCCCCAACCAAAACCAACCAAACCAAACAAAAAACCACCCACCCAAAAACCAACCAACCCACCCACCCACAGCACACAAACAAACAGAACCCCCCATCTGCCTTCTCCAGCCAGTAAACAAACCTTAAACCCCACGTGTACTATTCACCACCACTAACCACGTGACTTTGTGCTCCAATATGCAGGTCAGCCTGGACTCCAGAGTACGAGAGGTCATTAACCGGAATATGCTGGAACCCTCCCAACACACCTTCGATGACGCCCAGCTTCAAATCTATACCCTAATGCACAGAGACTCCTACCCCCGCTTTATGAACTCTGCTATTTACAAGGACTTGCTCCAGTCCTTATCTGAAAAATCCATTGAAGCATAGGATTTTTTTTTTGGTAATTGTATTTATTTTAAAACAAACAGAACTCTGGGCTACGCCATCCCACAGGGAGTGTAGAATTCATCAGATATTTACCTGAAAATAACTCAGGCAAGTTCTGCTACAGACTGAATGATTTAAACCCGCACAAGGCTTCGATACAATCAGCTGACTAGGGTTTCTGATCAAATTCAGTGTTATTTTGCAAAAGAGAATGAAAAGAAAGTGTCGGTGTTCAAAAAATGCAGTATTTTTTCAAAGGCAGCACACAACTCAGATGCAAATCTGTTCCATCACACGTCCGAGGTACGAGTGCCAACGAGAACTAAACTTTATTTTCAAGTGGAGTGTTCAGAATTTTCTCGAAAAGCAAGCCAGTTGCCCCAGCCACAGTGAGAGCCCTGTAAAAGCAGTCCTGGCAGTATCTGGGTTACAAGAGAGCGAGTTTCACACATTGTACGACTCCCACCTGGCACAGGTACGCTCCACTTGTACGTTCAATGCGGCCACGGCGAGCTCACGGCAACCTCTAGGGCAGCCTCAAGTTTATGAAAGCTAACAGTTGAAATAATGCTGCCTAAAAAACCCAAATCTTTTGCTGAAGAATTGTTATTTTACTACTAGAGCCTGCTGAAAGCATTTTTAAGTTCCTATTGTTGATGTTTATAAAAGTTCAATTATTTACTTAAGAGGAAGAAGAGTCTGGGCATTTAAATTCCGAAATAAAGCACAAGAATTCTCACATTCTTCTCGTCCCTCGGTAGGCAGATGTAAAAACCCTTCTCTATTCACTCCTCAGAGGATGCCACTATCAACCATCTTGGGTTTGTACGTATTAACTCTCCCCTTGGGTTTGTATTTCAGGACACACACATTCAGCTGACAGGAGGAGGAAGCTGGAACTACGCAGTTCTGACGCAGACTATTTCAGACTAGCAGAAGGAAAAGCACCAGCTCTATCCACAGATAAACCACATTCATGTGCAGTATCCCCAAAGCATTACACTTGATTTCTGCTCGTATCTCAAAATCGGTAATCACAGGAAGTGGAAGGAAGAAAATAAGTTCACTCTGCATAATCTATGTGTAGATGTGTTATTAGAATAACTTTATTTTAAATTACCAAGTTTCACTACAATTCCACTACATTAAACTTTGGAGTTTATAGTGGACTTCCATTGAATTGTATTTTTTCCTGCCCATTCATTTAGAGGAGCCAAATGACACGTGTAGGTAGGAAAATGACATGGGGAACAGCAAGAAAACAAACAAACAAACGTACCCCTAGAAGGGAAGACCCAGACAGGCACAGTTCAGTGCCACTTACTGTAGCCTAAAGCCTACTTTTTGCCAGCACTAGGAAAAGCACATAACGGGGACTTTCTCTGGAAAAAATGGAAAAAATGCACAGTTTAGGAGAAGCATTTAATTGTTTCCTCAATGCACTCAGCAGGGGACGTTTCTGCCCTCACTGCACCTGCATTATTGCACATGTAGCAGTGAGCTGTGTCATTACACCGCAGCGCTGGAGCAGACCCCATACATGGCACGTTAACAGTAGCGATGGACCGGTTTCCATCATCTCCTCCCAAACCTTAAGCACCATGCAGCATGTCAGCTCAAAAAGGTAAACCAAGAAACTTAAGGGACTCATCAAATCAAAATGCTTTTGCCCCCTGTAGTGCAACACTGGCTGAGTAAGTCAAGAGGAAGCCCTTCTAGCACTGCGTGAGACAGGGTCCAGTTAGTGGTCACTGCCACTGAACGTGTCAGCGCCCGTTATCTCAGCTGAATTTGTAGTAAACATACCCAAAGCACTAGCAGTGCAATTCCAGTTTATGGAAAGTATTACATGATAGGGAATAACTTCAGCAAACCAAACCAGATCTATCGGCCAGGCAGCAATCACGGGGAGCTTGCAGCCAGGCTGACGAGGCTGTGCTCGTTTCGGTCAGGGGGGGTAAAAGTGCTCTGAAACTCAGAGCGAGTTTAACTAGGTCAGGTTCAGCTCGCTGGAAAGATCAGACGCACACATCAGAAAAAGTTCAAAGTGTGTCATTTCGTTTCTTTAATGTTCCCTCTCTTGCCTGCAAAGACACCTCATTAAAAGCTGGAAGACGGAGCGAACATTCGTGCTGGATATCAAACAATATATTCTATTATTCAGCAAGAAAAAGAAAGAAAAGGTTGCACTGAAATTAAAGGGGAGAAAACTATATTGGTTTGGGCAATTCTGTGGCTAACAGCAGAATATTAAAAGAACAAAATAATCATTTCTAAGCTTATTTTCCATGTGCCACAACTTCTATGGAATTCGATTTCTCCAGGCAATTTTCCTTTCACTTCTGCATTACAATACGCTGACAACTGCAATGCACATATTTCCTGAAAAAAACCTCAAGAAATGTTAATGCTGTGGCATTAAAATGGCTGAATACTGGTCCCTAGACACCCTGGGAGCATGTCTTTAAAAACTGAAACAGCCAACCCACTCCACTGAATATCACGTTATTTTGAGGCTGTTTAATGCTGAATTGAAGGGGGAAGGAAAAAAAAAAAACCCAACAAAATGAAAAACACACACAAAAAACTCAAACCAAAACAGATTAAAACAAAACCCCACTGCACAAAAGACAGGGTTCTAACTGCATTGCATTACTATAGACTTGCTTATTACAGATGAACTTCTCAGGGCCAAAGTGAGTTGCACCAAAAAGGAGCAGTTACTACAGACAACCTGTTACATGAATAGCAGGAGAAAATCATCATAATGACACAAGACGTTATTTATAATTCATCAGGTAAGAAATTATCACAAAATCAATTTATCCTAGCTTGAAAATAACCATGGTTGGTTTGTCTTGGCATTTCTCTAACTGCAGGGTATCATTAAGCTCTAACAACTTTCCAGTCCTGAGGTATTCCTTCTTCAGTGTCTGCACTTCCCAAACCAGTAACTCCCACAGAACATGCCCACTGTTAATGACTGTTCCTTTCACCAGCCTGCAAAGAGGTATTAAAATTGCATGGGCTCCTTCAGCCAACATATTGTGCTTTATACTGACCTTTAAATTCCAAAGTCATTAGCACAATACAAACAAAGTAATATATATATATATCCTGAAGGGCTATGCTATCTAGAGCTGAAAATGTGTCACACAAACATCACACACTTATGCACTTTCTGATTACAGACAATAACTGAAAAAGAGAAAGTGATGAGAAAGACAACGTGAAGTAATTTTTAAACAAGCTTGCTCTAAACAGTACTTGGGACCACGTGTTTTCTGCCGTGGAAGGTATCAGTGTCATGTCAATGACAGTGCTGAAAGATTTTCTATACTCATGTTGTAACTAAACTAATCCCAAGCCTTTTAAAATGGCAAAACAGTTCAAGATTAATGATGATCCCGTGAAAGAGAGGCTAATATACAGCTGTATGCTATCGTACTTAAAGAGCTGAAACTCCTGGGGTTTATTTCTGTCACCGATCTCTTTCCAAAGGCACGCGGTTGAAAGGGAATACAATCTCTTCTGCAGAACCAAGACTTCATGGTGGTGAGTTTAAGTTCTACCCAAACTGGTATGGGCTGGGAGTGTCAATTTAAAAATTCACATATGGGACCACAAGTGGAATCCTAAACTCTGGATGAACACCAGGGACTTGGAAAGTGCAATAGGGCTTCCAAGTGGGATCCACAAAAGCCAGGATCATTGAGCAGATATTTACCTTCTGCTTGGTGCTGCTCAAAAAGAATCCTTCAGTACAAGCTATTTTGAACGCCACGCTTTCTCCTGAGCAACTTAACAAAACTATATATGAGGAAATGCCTTCTGAGGAAGGATCTGGAAGCTGTCTTTTCTGAGCAGCAGAAACCTCTTGCCTTCCTTACAGGAGAAAGGTGTCACCTGGAAAGAGCTACACACGCACACACACACACACACACGCACACACTCCCCTCTCCTTCTCTACTAGATTAGTGTAAAAACCAACTGAAGTTGTGGGGCAACTCTGCTGCTGCAGTCCCCCTTTCACCCGAGAGATTCAAACGGCCATAAAGGCAGCAAACCACCCCGCTATTCTGGGATGGGAGAGATTCATCACCAGTTCTGCCAGCACGTTTCACTGGATAAATACCTGAACTTACTGGGTCAGTCACAGCGTGACCGCAGCTCAGCAGGTAAGCCAGCCAGGTGGGGAACTGAGACAGGACCCCAGCCCCACCTCTGCATCCTTCAGACTTTGTGCTGCTCTGCCAGAGGACTCAATTTCAGACAACTGAGAGATCTGGAGCACCTGTTGTTGCCCAGAGACACATCCACAGCTCACTGCTGGGCAGTTTTCTCTTTGGATTTGGGCAACCAAAATGAAGCATAAACAGAATTTAAGCACCCAGGGTATTTTTTGGATCTAGTTCTTGGACTTCACCTTTCACTGTGCGAAACAAAACGTTCTTTTTACCCAGGGGACGGCGAGAAAGGGCAAAGGCTGTCGCCTGGCTGCAAGGTAAGATCGGGTGAAACAACATTTTATTGGAACTCCTACTTGGATACACCTACATCCCAGAGAGCGCTACTGCAGTTCTCCTCCTTTTCATAAAGCTCAGATATAATTGCTGAGTACAGAAAGACAATTACTCTATTTTCACAAGAAGTAATTCTCCTAAGTGTCACAATCAGGCATAAAGAGGAACGTTATGCAACCCAACCCCTGCCTGCCCTGAGTGTTTGCTGTGAACAGCAGTGGAAATTCGTGTCTACTTGGCATCTGATTTGCAGTCATTTTTAATACAATTTTTTGGCTTTATTCCTTTAGAAAGGTCTCCAAACAAAGCACTGTAATTGATATTAAACATCTGTCATTAGTTTGTTGCCATCTTAACTTGGTAAAAAAAAAATTAATTAATCAATCGTGCATCTTTAAGTAACTCTTAAGAAGCAATCCTGCTGAAGGACTTGAACAGAGGCTAAAAATAAACCCACTGTTAGTAGAGGAAAAAAAAGGCTTTCCATAGTAGGGCATTAATACCAAATAAACTGAGTTAAAACTGCTTATTTATATAAAGTAAGAAACTTAAAATGCTGAACAATTTTCTGCCTAAAACGTTTATAACTAAACTTCTATTTTAATCACTTTTCCTCTCAACAGAAAAACCACTTTTCCTTCCTTGCAGAAGCTGATTGGAAAAGCTTACTCTAAAGTATTTACCAAATGCTTCTTGTCTTGCAAAGCTTGAGTACCACTGCACTACTCCCAACTCATTTATCACAACTGCCACCATCACGCAAAAAACCATAGGAAATCCTGGGTTTCCTTTACAGTCAAGGAATTTATTCTTCAGGAGCCACACATGCTCTTTTCACACACACACACCCCCAATCCTTTACACAGAGCCAGAACAGACCTCCTCAGCCCCACGTTTTGATAAATTAAATAATATAAACTTAAGTATAATGAAAGAATTTAATCTCTTCCAAGGATGTTGACGTGGTTTTCCTTGAAAGGGCATTTGAAAATACTTCTCAACATGGGCACTGTTAGAAAGCAGGCTCTAGCAAAGCAGCGTTTATATCGTTCCACGTAAGGAAAAGCCCATAACCTTCAGCATTTATTCTCACCTGCAGGTCTATGATTCGCATTGGATACCCTACATCTCACAACTCGGGTGATGAACAAAATGTAGTCATTTAAATGAAGTGAATTTAATAGCACCTCCTCCAACCCCAGTTTACACCTGGGTAGCCAGTGTTATTAGGAGAGCCTACAACGCAACGCCTTCGCCGACTCACAGTCTAACCCAAACGTGGTTGTCAAGCACGTTAAACACAACTGAACACTCAAATCAGATTTAACCAACTATTTAAAGACATTCCTAGAGGTAATATCTACAGATAGAATGCAAAATACATGCTTTGGGCAATAAAATATATTGCCCTGATCAAAGCTGGTTACAGAAACAAGCTTAACCAACCAGTGCAAAAGAGGTCAACATAGCCACTAAAAACACCTCCCAAAGCCACAACCAAAACTGTAGTCCTAATTCAGAAAGAGTACATACAAACTAGAGAGTTAACTAATTGGTGATGTAGTTAACAACTGAGTTTAACATAATTAGATGTCGTTAGATACCTTCTTCTCTTTGCAAAACCAGCGAGCGCGGAAGCAAGAAAAATTCTTACAATTGAACCAACGTGGAGAGGTAAAATACATATGGGAGGAGAATGTATGTTTGACCACAAAAAATATAGTACATTATTCACATAGTTAGGAAAAACAAAAAAAACAAGCCAATTACCCAAATGTTTATTTGGTAAAAGTTTAATGTCAACTTACTTATAAAAAATGAAAAAATATTTTAACATTCACCATACAATTGAGCAACCTGGCCCTACTGACTATCAGCTATAGGAAGGCATTTAAGGAAATGATGGTGGTGTCAAAACAAAGGCTAACTTCAGGCATGTATGCTGCTTTTTAAAAGAAAAAAAAAAAAAAAAAAGAAAAGAAAACCCCAGAAAACCTCTTGTTTGCAGGAAGCTAGATGCTTAGCCTAGTTTTTAAAGCTAATTACAAAATCCTCTTTCATACTGGTCCAGATGTCTTGACAATTTCTTCTTCTAACAGAACTGTCAAAAGAAAAGAATTTTTGTGAGCTCTTCATACAGCTTATTTCTAAATCTTTGCAAAAAGCAGCAGCAATGTGACACCATACTTAGGATATGCAAAGCACTAGTTAAAGCATTTGCTTCTATCACAACCGTTCCTTCACTCAGCCATCTTTATAGGGACGCTTCTGTAACCACCACCTTACAGAAGGGTTTTAAGGACAGATGAGTTTTTCCAGGTACTGCACTACATGATTTCTAAGCTTTATAAATTACTTAGAGATCCTGGAGTATAGATTTGAACAGTATTCAGTAATAAGATATAAAAATGAGAGGCATAAAGGAATATTGTTTTTCATGCAGTAATCCTAACGTACGCTGCGCACCACGGTTCTGCAGAGCAGCAGCATTAACACAGAAAAACAACAGCAGGAGGGTATCATGCATCACATGGCACGCTATCACATCTAAGTTTTACATTTTACAGCCTTTAATTTCAGTGTTTCTCCACTTCACTGGACTACCAGTGTTCACAGAAGCTTGTATAATGCCTGCTTCCTGAACTTAAACATTTTATGAAGCTGCCCTACACTTACCCTGCCACAGGAATATGGCAGCAGTCATTTCTTTTTATCCCCCTTCTTTTCAGAGTAGCAAAACCCAGAAAAAAATAGCAACCAAAGGTCTAAAAAGGCCTGTTCCACTCACTGAAGAGGAGATGTAAAATAGTTACAAAATCATTGGGTGGAGAAAGGGACAACAGTGATTAACTTGCTCCTACGTTGTATGGCAAAGCAGTATTCTAGCTAAATGTCACCAGGACCAAGTCAGTGTCCTGGCTTCTCTCCCCCTTTGTCACCACCCTACTCGTGTGGTCTCACGCCTTCAGTCAAAAATACTTTTGTAACCTAAAGCAATTTTGCAATACCAAGATGTAAGATCATTAACGGGCTACGAAATAACCAATCATCAAGAGAAACTCATTTATCATTTACTGTAAACCGACATCAAGCCCAGAGCCTGGCTGTCTGCTAGCAAATACACAGAGCAGTCTCCCAGTCTTACCTTCCATCTGTTTCCACATTCGTTACAGACAACAAACGTTGTCATGGGTTCATCAGCGCTGCGGGTTTGAACCTTTGGCAAAGGCAAGGGCCAGAGCAGAAAAGGAAAATTAGTACGTGCGCCATGTAAAGGTTTAAAAATCAAAGTTTAACGTTAAGGAATCACGTTTGGATAAAAATATGAGTTAACTTTTTGTATCAACTGAAACCAGCTTTTTGTCTAGACTGTGAAGCCATCAAAAAACTTATGTTTTGACAGGCTTAGTAGCACTAAAATATCAATTTCAGCACAGAAAGTACGTACATAATTCTAGGAAAAGATTCTGCAGCAAAGCTACATGTTCAGTTCAGCTTTACACATATTTACTGTTACAAAGGCTTACAAGTCTCATGACTGAAAAACAGCTTTCTACTTAAAGCATCTGATATACAACCTTACATAACAACAATAAATTATAAATGCTAGGAGCAAAATTACATGCCCTGAAGCACTGTTCAATTGAAGCCCTTTTTCTTGCACGCATTTCCTAATGAAAATAGAAAAGGGTTGTAGGAATGATTGTAAATCAAGGTTTAGTGTTAGCCAAATGGTAGGTTATATATATAAAAGGATGTATATGTGCATCTGTGTGTATATATATGTATGCATCACTACTTTCTGCTATTTATTCCCTCTAAAGAAAAGTTTCTACACATTAAAAGCAGTAAATTAGCTCTCCTCCACATGAAACCCTTACAGTAAGATGTAATAAGTAACCAATGCAGCACTGCCAAGAAGCTGATGTTTCAGGCTATAAAGATACTCAGCTTGAATTTACATGAAGTCTTTGGTAAATTAATACAAGAAACATTCTTTACATGAGCACAAGTAGTTTGCAATTTATGAGTGCTTTGTTAAAAGCTCATTCTGTAATTAAAACAGTTTTTTCTCTGGCTAAAGGACTTCAGCTCTGAAAAAGGAAAATGAAGAGTGGGAAGAACCACGTACCTGGGTGTAGGTACAGTTCTTCTTTTTGCACTTGCCACACGTAAACAGATCGGTTTGGGTACCTCCTGTTTTAGCCATCTGGTGCTCTCGGATAGCTTCTTTGGTCAGATTTTTGCGCATTTCTTTCAGCTCATCACTTGCCATTTCCTGTTACGGACAAAGAGCAGAGTTTAGTAGAGATCTTCAGGTTAAAACAAGGTGGTTACCACTGCACCAGCCCGTATAGGTTTTTTTTCCTTAGACTCCATGAACAACAATTCTATTGAAGCACGCAGTAATTGTACACATTTTTCATTTCACAAGACTTAAGCTGGGGTATTTCACAGCACAGAAGCTAGAAAAAGTGTGTGCGTGGGGAATAATTTTATTTTATGCAATTGGAAAGAAAAAAAAAATCAGTAGAAGTTACAATATCAAGCACCTAGAAATGTTTCTATGCAAACGCATTCCTGAAGTTGAGAAATGTAATACAGAGACCAAGCAGAGAAGGACAAAGAGCCTCTCTGGAGCTTAGATCCTTGTGTAGTGATCTCATTGACCTACAGAAGATCATTATAGGAAAAACTGCCACTGCTTTGACTATGTCCATACTTGCACTGACAAACACAGCACGAGCATTATTTACCCTATGCTACCAGAAGCCACATACACTCCCTTCCAAAAACAAAAACAAGGGGTTCCCTTTTTCTTCAACAAAGTTTTACTCCACATCCCATGGAGATGTGGAATGCAAATCTTGTATGAGTGCTGTTCTCCTTTGGAATTAATCTTAACACACTTAGGGGGTTTTTTAGCCAGTAAAATTTTAATCCAAGGTATTGATTAAATAAGGAATGGGCACTGGAGAACACAAACCAGACGTTTGTGTGTATGCACATATACACGTGTGGAGCCAAAACCTCGAAAGAGCTACTGAAGATACAATCTGCTTTTCTTTACATGTTCCCTTATTGGCCTCTGTTTGCCCCAAGCTTTAGGTAAAGCTATAGAAAGAGAAAAAACAACCACCCCCTTTCCTTTGGAACGAAGGCAACCATGATTTTTGTTACATGAGCGTAACTTTAATTTCTTTCAGCCTCCAAGACACATCTTTATATGTGATTTGGGTATACTTTATACCTGGGGGTGAGTGGAATCCAACACTCACAAGCAGAACTACAAAACTGAAATCAGATTTGAAACAGGCTTTCATTTGTGTCTCCCATAAACTCTATTTTTTTCACCTGACTTTCTAGATTTACTTTGATTTGTAAAGACAGTGACCATCTGAACGGGAATTTCTGTTCTCCAAAATGTTCTTTCAGCAGCATAAATTTAATTTGACTTAAAGGGCAATTCTCCCAACTTCTTTCCCCCTAACTCTTGTGGCTTTTTCTATCTATTGTTAAGAGTTTCCCTCAAAATCACTTGAAGTATTCCGTCAAATTTCGGATAAGCTTTAAATAAACACTGAAAATGCCAACAGAAGAGGGACAGATCTTTAAAACCACAGTGCTGTACCTCACGGAGGAGTTTAACAGCAGAAATCAGCATTTGAAAACCCATCAGTAAGGCAGGCTAACACACAGCCAGCAAGGGCAAGGGGCAAGCAACTTGGAGTCAGTAGCCAAACATATTTATATCTTCCTAAACTATCACCACTATATCATGTGGCCTTTTAAAGCCAGCACAATGTACCACCCTTCAGGAACTTACCTGCCCTAGATAAAATGAGATATTTAGAAGCCATCAAGAGGCATCACTTTCATTCCCCCTGCCCCAGCACAGCCCCGTGTTTCAGACTGTGCAAGCCACAAACAAGCCACAGTGTTTCAAGCCACAGGCAGCTTACATAAATGATTTTACTGGCTAATAGCTACTGCCAGGAGGTAAGTCCAGCAGGTAACTAGTGCCAGCCCTACATCTTTACTTACCTCAGCTGTCATTTTGGCAAACTTGTCCGGAGGAATGTTCCCACATAACACATTTTTCCTTAGGTTCGGATTCTTTGCATCCTTGAGATTTGCTATTCTACTTCGTACCCTATTTTTGTATTTCATGTCGGTGTTTTTTAATTCTTGAAAAATAGGTGCTTTGGATTTAAGGAACAAAACATTAGCAAGTAAAACAGTGCTAGAAAGGGTTCATTTTGGGGGGCAACTCTTCTAAAGCAATGTGATCACTGCTACCGATCAGGTCTTGCCCCCCAGCCAGCAGTTCCTTCCCAGTTCACCACAGCAGACCTCAGGTCCTTCAGAACTCTAATCACAGTTTAGCACGTGGTCTGTGAAGCGTGAATTTTGGGGTAGTAGGATCTCAACTGAAATTGTGGAAAGTCACCCATAAATTTATATCCAGTTCTTTTGACTTTATCCCGAGGATTAATTGATCTCTAAACAAAACACAGAGACACTGGCAGCTCACTAACAGAACTTGAAACGAATTTTGCAACAGGAAATTCCTTAACAGGAACAGTTGCTGGCTGCAATTACCAAAGAACATTAGCAAGATAGAATCATGAAGCTTGGTTTATTTTTATGCTTCAGAATAACCCACCCCACCTCTCCAGAAAAAAAACTAAAACAAAAAGAAGCCCAGACCCCTGCTCTGTAACTATCCAAACACCGCTACTAGGACAAGCCTTTTGAACACTCTGAATTCATTTAGAACTCACCTTGTTGAAAAAGAAATAATTAGAAAAAGATTAAAACTGTTAACAAGAAAAGATTTAAAAATACCATAGAAGAGCCCAGCGTTTTATGTCAGAACACTTCAGTAAGATATGATATTGCTGCTGCAAGGAAAACATACTGAACTGAAAAAAACCCACACATACTCACCTACACACATTCCTACATGTTCTGAGGCAAATCATTTAGGTTGTGCTGGTTTTTTAATCACTAAATTTGTGCACTGATGTGTTAAACACAGGTTGCTACTTTTGTTTTAAATGAAACTTTGGAATATTCAATATATAGATCAAGCTCATTAATTTTAATATTACCCACGCTTTAAAAAATACTCTTGTTCTAGAGCACAGAGATGTACAACAAAGGATATCTTCTTCAATCTGAGAACCCAGCTCTTCCTCATCAGCACCAATAGCAATGTAATCATCTGAGGAAAACAAATATTCAGGTATTAGCAACCCGACAATCGCAGTGTTCTATATCCCCCAGAGTCCCTTTGAAACTGAAACTCAGCGAGTTACGAAACAACTGCAGTGAATTTTCTGTTTATGTAAGAAAGTTTAATCTACTGGATACATATCCTTTCAAAACTTCTTTAATGTATTACTTGGAAGAAGAAAAATTAGTGAAATGAAGAGCTAGAGAAGTTTAAAAAAGCAGAACAACCCTCAACCTTTCACAAACCCAACAATTCTGACATCTGGTCACAAACAAAAGTGGCAACAAAAAGCTGCTCTATAGAAAAATGTTAAATATTCTAAGAGGCTTGGCAAACACCCATCTCCACAGCAGATCTGTGCATCGAATAGACTATTACAAAAAGAAAACATTTTCTATTGTCTTTCATCAATTCTTTCAGTCCACACAATGCAAGCAAAAACAATTAATGTTTTTCATCTATGCACGAGAAATATTTCATTAGAACACAGTAATTTAATACCAGAATCAATAGCACTCGAGAGGTTTTTTTCAAATGCAAACCAGAAATACCATGTAAACATGTAAATTGGAGGAATAAACCACAGCAATCTAGAAGACAATGCAACATTTGACCTCGAGCCTCTCGAGATAATTGTTTACTGTTTCTGACCAAAACCCTTACTCACGACGACAGCTGCTTTTCCAAGACAGCTTAGGACAAATTTGGTAGAGCATGTGTTTCCCTCCTTCTCATTTTAACATGGGTGTACTTCAGTGAGTAATCCAAACACCATTTCTCCTTCAGTCTCATACAGCAGATTAAAAAACTAGAAAACAACCTTGTTTTTGTTGGATTGACATTCCCCCAATGGATGATCAGTTCGTACGTGCTGTAGAAAGCAAGACAGCAAAAAGAGGTCTTGGAAAAGCAGCTCAAATAAAACTAGAGAGAATTGGGAACGCCAAGATGCTATACGTGACTTTCTGATCACAAATCATTTCAGAAGTCAATGAACCACATCTACTGAGGACTACAAATTCGTGGCCTTTAGTCAGCTTTGATTACTGCCTGTATGTGAATTAAAAGAAATAGTAAAAGAGTGAAGAGGGTAAAAATGGATGATTCAGAAGTCAGCTTACACTGGGTCAGGTTACACTAAGCTAAGAACAGGAACTTGATTCTACGTTCTGGTACAAGAAAAGGGTCCACTAAAAAATTAAATTAAATCAGGTCATTTATAGAAGTCAACCTTTTAGTTTGCTCCTTATTTAGCATAACATTAATCAATTTAAAGACACCCAGGCTACACAAGGGCAGGGGGAGAAAGAATAACAAAACACTCGAGGAATTTACAGATGGCCAAAAGGCATGAAGAGAAATGCAAGAGTCTCCCGTGAGTATCTCAATGTAACTTCAAGACTGAATCAAAAGAGAAAGGCAGCCTTCAAAAACTGAAATCTGAAGGCCCACAGGCTGTGTGGTGTAAGAAAGGCAGGTGTGTAAATAGAGGCACACTCAGTCAGATCCACACAGAAAGATAGCAGCTTCCACAAAAAGATTTAAATGAGACATTAAGGAGTCAATAACCTTCCGGAAAAGAAGTCCCACTGTAGGCAAGACACCAGATGAACAGAAGCCACAGGATGTCCTGTACCATCAGCAACAAGAACGTATTGCAATTCCCATTCTCTCAAGGTTACTCATTAATGCAACTCTGGTGAACTGGCCTACGGGTAGATACACACAAATGGACATGAACCGGGGCTCTTCTGCACTACAAGGCAGGAGAAAAATAGAGTGGGAAGGACTGAAATAAAGAAGGAAATCGTTAAAGTTGAAAATACACTCTACAAAGCTCACCTCCTGTTCTGAGAGCTGCAGAGAGCATTTCTCTACATTTCACTCGTACAGAATCCGAAGTGCTTGGAGCCCGGGGAAAAGAAGGGATGAAAGAATTTGAGGGAGCACTGCCCTCCTCCTTCCTGCTGCTGGAATTGCTACTTGAACTGCTAAAAAAGGAAAAAGGAAAACTGTTATTAAACTAATATTAATACTTCCCTCCCCCTTCAAGTAACTTTGTTTCAGGGCAAAACCACAGGTCTTTTGCTATATGCATTTGATGGTATAGCAAAAAAAGAAGACGGGCTGCTGTTTTAAAGCTCTAGAGCCAACACAAATGTAAGTGTCTTTAGAATATTCACCCAGGTATTCCACACAATAGAGACACAGAAGGTATTTCATGCCATTATGTGGCATATACATTTTAATTCTCAGTTCTCTACGTTAATATGAAATTTTTCTTTCCCCCCATGGAACTTGACTTTAAAAACCAGCAAAGGTACCTCACACCAACATTCAGTCTGCAGTGAATTCACTGCGTTCAGTCTGCTCACTGGACTGCAGCAGTACCACAGCCACAACCAAACAGTTTGTGTAGCTTTGCAAACTTTAAACCAAAAAGATTTCAGGTTGCACGAGGACAAATGGTTAGAGGTTAAATTTCAATTTGAGAATGGCTGCTGGAAACAGATTCATTAAAGCAGAAATGCACAAAAGAGATGGGCTTGCAGATACTGTTTCTGCAAATGTTCTTCAGCTCCTACAGCGTCATTAATAGGGGCTCATTTTTCTGATGATAACAAGAATTTTGTGTCTACAAAAAAAATGCAGAGTGAGACTGTTTATTAAACACAAAAGCTACAGACAAAACAAGTACTCTAAACCTCTAACACAAAGCTGTCTCCAATATGACTAACTTGGACCAAGCAGTTTAATGTGAATTTATACCAAGTGAGATTATTTCCATAGTCATGAAGAATTAAGCACCTTTCTTCTCTTGCTTCAGGGCTGTTTTGTGAGGAAGATGCCGGCTCCTTTTTCTTTTCTTCAGAATCTTTATCAGTTGAAGGTCCATCTGGAAACACAAAACGGGAGAAACTCAACTCTCTCTTACCCAGAAATAGTAACTGCTTTAAAGCAGTGGTAAAATATCTGCGATGATTTCTCCCAAACCAGTTGGAAACGCTATCAGCTCCCACTCTCTGCTTTGACCTTCACTTGCTGCACAGCCTTCAACTCCCCAACACCCTCCCCAACCCAGCAAATGGAAAATATGACAGCACTTCAGACCCTTAAGTCAAGCCCAGCATCTGCTTAATCTGGCAGTGAAGACACGATGAAAATGTAGACTTTCACGATTTATTTTTGCCAACTCTGCTGCATGAGGTAGAAAATAACTGCTTTAACTACTGCATCAAGCCTCTAGAATTTGCCTTCCATGTTTAAAATACAAGTTCCTATGAAATGCATGTCATTCATTTTAATGATATTCACAGGATTTCTACCAATGGGCTGAACCAAACGAAACTGGTGTGAAAGCTACCGCGGGTGCCAAAAAAAGTAAAGATCATTTTCATCTGCTTTTGAAGGAGATTTCTAGACATGCACATAGTATTTCACTTCAGCCTAGTGAGGACACATACAGCCTTCTCTAGTAAAGAGGAATCCAGAGTGGCTAAGGTGAGCTGCTGCTTTGATCTGCTCTCTAGAAAGGCTGACTCTCTCCTACAGGGAAAGCCTGGTGGGATTGGCATCACTCACTGGCAGGTTTTGTGAATCCCTCTCCCTAAGCCTCATAAAGCTGCCATTACACTTTGAAATCCATAGACTACATTACTGGGATGAGCATGTATTAGGAACCTGAAAAAGAAGGAAAAACAGATCAAGAAAAAGAGGGAAACTGATCAGGCTCAACCTTTGCCACGAAGATGCCCTGAACTAGGTATCTAAATCCTTGTTTAAGCATCTGAAAGTATTTTCAATTCCAGAAAAGCCCCATCTTCACATCTCTCAGGGGAACTCCACTGTATGGAACACACAAATTCAGGTCTCTTACTCAAGCACTGAGCTTTTTTTATCCCCTTTTCCATTACTGTACTGGCTTATTTTTAATAGGAACAATTTACATTTAAAGCTACATAGAAAATATATTAAATTGAACAGGATTTTGATCCTTTCCTTAGAGAATTTATCAAATCAAATATCACTTTGTTAAAAAAGCCAACATCATCATCAAGAGAGCCCAGAGACAGCTGTAGTGGATCAGACCAAGCACCCCTCTACTATTCTGACTCTAGTTGTACCTAAAAATAGATGCCTACAAAACAGTATCAGAACCAGGCAAGCACACAAAAACACTCCTCCAGAATATTTTGCCAGCCTTCAAGAGTGTAAAAGTGTAGTGATTTCTTCACTCATTGTTTGTAACTTTGTATTCAATCCCTGATAAATTTCTCCAGTAAAGATGGGAGGAAAAAAAAAAAAGGAAAATGAAACCCAGTGAATTATGCACCCGGACTGATTGTCTTTAATAAGCTGAAGGTGTTATTCAAAAAAATCCTAATAAAGATAGCAGGCTATCAACTATCATTTATCAAAAAAGTAATTTCACGAAGCAAGCAAAGGGGGCTATAAACTGAACGGATCCCAGGAGTTCTTTGCTGTGACATCTGAAGCACACAATACCCAGAGAAAGACAGCAAATCCCGTTTCTAACACCCGGCCACTCTCCGTGCTTACACAATCCATCATTTAAAAAACAGTCCAAATAGCCCCGTAATCTCATTGACCCTCAGCATTTTTTAAGTAGCCAACTGTACATGATCATTTTTGTCAGAGGCTTTAGGACAAACTGACAGATCAAAGGGGTACCTTGGGGCACAGCTGCCTTAGAGCCGAGCTCTGCTGCAGCCCATTTACCTCTGTCGTTTTTTCTGGCACATGTTATCAAATTCAGAGGTGCCCCAGGTATCTCCTGCCTATTTGGCATCAAATACACTGCTGTGGTATAGCTGGCACCGAGTTTCAGTTTATCAAACGCTTCCATTTAGCCCAGCAGCATTTCATCAGAAGGCAGGCACCTGAGAATACCTGTCAGTGCACCGATGGCTTATTGCCTGCCCTGCCACTGAAAGATGTGAGGCACGGGGACAGAGCGAGCGCTAAGAGCCCAGCTCTTCCCACACCTACAGACAGCTCTATGCAAGCAGCTCTCAAACCAAGGTCAAACTTCAGCAGCAGAGACAACTGAACCATCTTCAGCAAATACATCTTCAAAACTGCAGTTCCTTTAAGCACTTAGAGTTTATAGATACTTTTGCTTAATGCAGTTTCAGAAATCTGAAAATGAAGATAACAATACTCTCTGTTTGCTTGAAATAGTCTCCTGTTTAAGCAGCTAGAAAGCACTGAGGAGATATAATTAAACTCACACACTAATAAGGATTTCTTATTTTATTAAATTACTGTCTTGACAAAAGAACAGAATGCAATTAACAGCCAGCTAGACAGCATTTCAACTGTCCTCTGAGGAAAAATCAATCAATCAATCAATCACAGAATGGTTTGGGTTGGAAGGGACCTTAAAGATCACCTCATTCCAACCCCCTGGCCATGGGCAGGGACACCTCCCACTAGAGCAGGTTTCTCAAAGTTCTGTCCAACCTCTTCTCAAAGCCTCACAAAATTATCCTTGAGAAACTACAAGTCCCTGCAAATGAACTGATTTTGCATCCATCAGCGAGACTCTAACGCAAAGAAAGAGTGACAGCTAATGGGAACTACAGCCAACCACAGAAATTCTAACAAAGTCAGTGGAAAAAAAATGAGCCTTCTCTGAAGGATACTTAAAAATGCCAACAAGCGAGTGATTTATGTCAGGAAGTTTATAGACCATCATAATATTTCTATAGCTTACAAGTTGCTTCGAAGAGACACAATTACTTTGTGACTGACTACTGCACTGCATTCTCAGTATTTGGGACTCAAAATTAATTTGAAAGCTATTTCTAACTTTTCCAGCAAAATAATCTCTCCAGGTTAAAATAAGACATGACAAAGTTCTTTGATACCAGAATAGAATTTTTAATTTAATAATATATGGCCAGACATAAGATAATCTGACTGTTAAAAGCCATTAATAGCTTCATCGCAGATTCTTATACTACAAGAGGACTCAAGACATTTGCTAGCAACAAAAACAAACCAACCAACCCAAAAAACTAGAAAATAAGACGATTTAATGTTATTAATTTATAAATTTAACTTTTGATTTTTTTTTAAGTGAGAATTTTTCAGAAATGTTAATGCAAGGTGGCCAGTTATTCCCTGGAAGCACATGGAAATTTATTTTAGTGGGTTACCGTAAGTTATTGATTCAGATATCACCAAAATGTGGAGCTTTCTGAGTATTCAGATGAAATAAGTTAAAGGGAAGAGACACGAGAACGTATCCCAGATGGCATAGTCATTAATTTAACAGTGATGCTCTTATTTAATAATTCTTTAGGCCCCATTTTCCTAGACTCTGACCAAAATAATCTTGAGATGCACAAGTAACTACACTTGCCAGCAATTCCTCTGCAAGATGTAGTAAGACACAAAGGTAAAAAACTGAAAAATTTCTTCCTAGCAGTAGCACAGGGAGGAATACCTAAAAATCTATAAACAGACAACAAAATCACAAACTTTCTGACATTTTTAAAGACATTTTTATGCTGACTAATGGACAGAACACCTTGACTGCTTCGCTATACAATTGGCATCATGTGTTATCTCTCCATTTGACAGTCCTAATAAATTACAGATCTAACTGTACATGGAATACATCCAAATATACACTTGACAGAAGGTGATGTCCATAGCTCATACTTGATATGGAAATCAAACTCCTGAAATTATTTCCCCCTTGATTCTACTTGCTATCTTATAAAGGCACGTACTCTTTTTATCTGTCGTAAACAATACTACTGGGCTGCAATTTAGGAACTTGCTTCATCAATGACAATTTTTTTTGAGCAAAGCCAGTAGGTTACTAGATGTCCCTGAAAAACTTGACCTACCGATAACATTAACATACCTGTAAAATAATCCTAGACTGTGCCAGCTTGCTCCAGCAGAATCAAGGCCAGGTTCGCAGTAACAAAGGATTGTATGAACAAAGTAATCGGAGTAAAACATTCCTGTGAAGTTTGGCTGGTGTTTTCTTCTCTTAACAACATTAAGCACTTAAAACATTCTTTAAAATCAAGTGACCCCAGCATGCACTTCTGTCAAAGAGGCATTTCCAAATATCCACGGCCCCATTTTCAGTTCTCAACGCCGGCAACAGATGATCACACTTAGATAGTAAGATCATTGGCCAAGCATTCTGCATTTCCAGTTCGGTCCATAAGCTTACTGGAGTTAAGTTTGCTTGGTTAGAGGTCTGCACATTCTTTTTTCACTGTCTATTCTTCAGAGTTCAGTAAGCAATTATTTGTGATGGAGAATGTTAAATTCCTTTAATATCAGGAAAACCCCTCACGACCTAACTGGGTATATCTGCATAGCATATTCTACAGACTCAGCTACTTAGCAAACCACTCGTTATTTGCAAATCCCCTGTTATAACAGAAAAGGATTTCATTCTGAGAGCAGAATTTGCTGCCTTATGTAAATTGTAACCAACTCGGCCGTGCGGTTTAACGTCGTGGTGGTTTAACCCCAGGCACCAGCTGAGCTCCAGGCGGCCACAGCCGCTCTTACGGCACCAGCTGGCAGTGATCTTCCACCGCAGCTCGCTCAGCCAGTCGCTGCAGACAGTGCTGGGGAGCTCTCTGCTGGGCAGCTTCCGACCCCCCTGACAAACCCCTGGTAAACTGGCATGGCTCTAATCCGGCCGTAAACACCTGGGGATTCACCACCTCACTTCTGGTTCCCATGCATTCTTAAAGCGTAAGCTCCGATAGCATTGAACTTAAACAGTACATGCAGCCTGAACAGTAACAGTTCTTGCCTAAATGCAAAATGTCATTTATAAAAATAACTCACAAAGACTTCAGATCCCCGAGTACAATGCTCGGTACGATTAACAGCTGTCCGCTTCTGTTGCCATCTTTGATCCATACCACTTTACATGCACTATAAACAGCACAATCGAAACTGATTGCTCAAGCAGCTCAACATAGGGTATTTCGTATTCTTCTGAGAAATTCAAAACTAATGATAAAACAGAATAAGAGTACTTTGTAAGATTCCCACCCATACTTCACGGAGCCCAGATACTCTTTCTTCCACAGTTATGAGATTTTAAGTTTTAATGAATTACTAAGCAGGAAAAGGAGAGGTGAAGCATTTGCCCTGCTATGCCTTATTAGAAGGTCTACATGACAGTCAAGGAGAATTTAACTAGGTGAGTTTTGAATAAAAGCAGTGCGATATATTCAGGAATAATTTGATTTTATATAGTAAGTGCACAACCACAACTATAGTAGACCTGGCACAGCAACATAGGCACAGTAAGAGTTGCCCCGTAACACAAGTTAGAGCACGAACAAAGGTCACACATCCATTGCTTCAAGAAGTGAGTATTCAATTAGGATTAATGTCAAATATTTGCTATTAACTTTCCAGTTCCTCACGTTTGACTTCACCTGATGCAAGCAGCCTTAGGTAGAGTCTCCCAATTGTCTCAGAACAATTTGAATTTGGCAAGGCGACGAAGGGGGAATGCCCACCTTGCCCCAGCTGTATGTCACTGCTGCCATCCCCGTGCAGGGAACAGTAACTGCAAACAGGCTGGACCAGAAGAAAAATGATACAGTTGAAATTTAAGCCAGAAGAAATGAACAAAAGAATTAGTTTCCAACTGGTCAGTTCCCAGCTCTGGTCTCCTGGAGAGCCACTTGAGCACCAGAGGAAGCCCAGGAGCGAGCTGTGCAGAAGGGAAGCCAGGACCACCCCTCTCAGCAGCAGCCTACACCCAGACTGACCTGCCGTGGCCATTGGGAACCACACTCTTACTCCAGACTTGTACAGCAGGAACACCCTCCGGTCTTCAGGTAGGAATAATACTCCCTTTGATTCACAACGTTTGGTCATTTAAAGATCAGTCAGCTATAAGTAACAACATATTCAGACAAGTTTGACTGACTTAAGATACCGTGTTTAAAAACTGAGACCAAAGACTAATTTTATTGTCTCAATAAATAAAGAGCAATTCCTTTGCTCAAAGGACAGAGATACCCAGAAGGGTTAGACCTGCCCCAAAAGCAGCATCTGAGAGCACTCCCAAAAGCTGAGAATTTGGGGCAGGGGGAATAAAAAATTTTATTTCCTCTACTTTGTTGCCTAAACTTAGTTGCAGTATCAAAACCTTGAACTTTAGAAGAATTAAATTTTAAAAACCCCAACTTTGATAGGGTCTATTTTGTAAGTGAGATTACTAACTTGTATCTAGATTAGTCAATTCAGCTGCTGCTTCAGAGAAACTCAAGTTAATATGCAAGTCCATTTCTCCACTTCGATATCTCACTACTTTCATGCACTGCATAGAATACAGCTGGACTTGAGGTTCTAAGTGGAAATTTAAACACAAAAAGTACATCATTTTCATTCTTTTAGCAGGGAACTGTGATGAGATCCTATATAAAGTATGCATTTAATTTATAATAAAAGTCAGTAGCGTGGTTTAAAAAGTAGTTGATCAGCCTATCTGGTATTATTTGAATTTAATTACTAAAACTAATCTAATTAGTATTATCTAACTAAGATGGGTTAAAAAAATATGTCTGCTGTAGAGGTTGTTGCTTCCTACTAGGATATAGAAGTTAAAAGCTGTGAGACCCTGTCCATTTCTACACGCACATGTTGTCAGATGGACACAAAGTCACCCCTATACCATTTACAAGAAAGCAACAGAGTATCTCATAAAACACTTCATAATTGATAAAAGGGAGGCTGACTTTGAATGGCAGGGGACTCAAACACCTCCTGATTTAGCACATTTCTCCAGACAGAATGGCCAGTATTTCAATCAGTAGAAAATAATGTCCAGTGTTTGCTATTTCAAACTTTTAAGCCTCATAAATCTTTAGTTTACCTAAAATTAGACACAAAGAAACAAAAATAAGAGTACAGCAGAGTGTATGAACAAGCACACAGGGTCAGTTTGAGATTGGAGTGTTTTCAAATACGTTAAGTACTACAAAATACCCTTGAACAGAACCTTGCTAACAGAAAGGTTGCTTTTACTGTATTCATTGCTTTAAGGAAATGAAACACGAAGTATTAACTCACTAGTTAGTAAGCTGTTTAAAGCTATGAAGGTTTTAGGAAGCATAGATCTAGTTCTCACTCCCTGTAAAATTTTTAACGTAACTTTTACTGGGTTTGTTTTTTTTTTTTCCCCCCTCTTCTTCACAAATCACTTTATAAGCAAACTTCAAAGCCTCCACATTCTCATATGAGATTGTGCACAACTTCTTCCAAATGCCTGTTGCATTTGACAAAGGAAATAGCCAAGAAGAGGTTCGTTAGTGCTCAGTCCTGCAGTACAGTCACTCTCACTCAACAGCAGGCAACAAGACTTCAGAAATGAGTCATGTTGCAGAAGGTGGCTTCCTACTGCTTGCCAGCTCCAATAACGATGTATTAACTTTTTCTCTGAATACAATTTCACAGTGATGCACTGGTGACAGTCCAAGAGTAAAAAACAACTCCAGCACTGCAGAAAGTTTCAATACTTACACAGGAGCTCAAATCTATCTAAAGCAAGGCAGTGTCAAGGATTTGCATCAAGACCATGTACAGCTAAAACATGCACGAGCAGAGGAAAAAGAAGTTTGTGTCTCCATACCTAACAGTTTCTTCCAAGACTTGATAAGAGATTTTGCTAAAGATGTAACTTCCTCATCTGTGCTTTGCTTGCGTATTGCGTTCACCGACATTCCAATTCTGGTAGACTGTAACAGAAAGAAAAATATACCCTATAAAAGGTGACATGAAGACAATTTAACAAGTAATCATATATAAAGTTGTACTTGGACATCATTTTTTTCTAAAAAACTCCTCTGTTTTCTTTGGTTTTGTGCTGTTTTTTTAAGAATATAGGGTGACATGCTGCAAGCCTTTACAGAACTTTGACAACATGGACATCTTAAAAACAAGTACAACAGTATTACCATTCCTGTGTATCACAGAAGTTCAGCAGGGAGAAGGGGGCAGGAGGGTTAAAGGCAGTCAATCAGAAGATTTTTGCTACCAAATCATTTCAAAACGCTCTGCAGAACTACTCACCTGAACTAAATGCAACATTCAATATCTAACGGTGGGGAAATGATACATCTTCAACTGTTAAATACATTTTTTAGAAAAGGTTCTAACCTCAAAACCTTATTTTTCTGTGAAGCAATGACTGTATTTATATTTGGTCATGATCAGAAGCTTGCCAGCTGCTTCAGCAACTTCAGACTCTTAGAATCCCCATTTAGCAGCTGTGGAAGCAGCTGAAGTATCAGCTGGAAGCGACCGGGGTTTAGTTTCCTAATAATTTTGGCAATACTGAGATTCTTTAAAATCTTTAAGCACCAAGGGTTCTGCCTTTAGATGGAAACAGTCTGACCAGCCCACCTCTCTGAAAAGGCCAAGGCAGTCGCAGGCTTTAAACCTTTGGCACTACTGCCACCTGTAGAGTGAAGAGGAGATTCATTCACAGCCCGCTCCTTTGAGACTCAGAAGATGATGTCAATGTACCTCAGCAGCAGCAAGTTTCACTCATTTAGAAGACTTCTGTCGTGGTTTGAGTTAGAACAGAAGGGATTCTGTTCACTGATTTTACCTCTCAGCTGAGTCTCTTCTAAGGAGCTGCAGTGCCTGAAGTTAAGGGCAGATTTCCGCAGACAGTCTCTGCTCTGGCAGCGACAGCGCTCTGTGGTGGGACTTACTGCCAAGGATCGGTGTGTGCAGAAAGGCTCTGGCTTGTCTTGCTCCTGGGCAGACCAAGGTCACTGCTCCATCTCCTGTGCCACGCTGGGGATGCAGAAAGTAAAAGGTGGCACCTGCAGGGCGGAGCAGCCAGGACAGGTGACCCCACACTGGCCAAGGAATGACCCCATCCCACAGACAGCATATTCAGCATAAAGCTGAGGGGTCACAAGGGGCAAGTTCTCTTCCTCAATTGCTGGTGTCCAAGCAGGACTCTGTCTATTCTGCCTCTGATACTCATCTCTGTGTTCCCCAATCCAGTTCCCATCTGCTGCTGAGTACAGTCTGGGACTTCCCCAATGCCTGTCCCAAGCATCAGTGGTGACAGTGATGTAATTACCAGAGGGGGTGGGCTCCATACTGGTTTTGTATATATTTCATTTTATTGTTATTATTTCCAATAAAGCTTGTTTAGTTCTCCAACAAAAGTCTCATATATTTCATAAGTCTCTCTCCCTTATCCCTTTCTCTTCCCCTTTGGGATGGGAGAGGGGTTAATGGAGAGCGTCAGTCATTCATCAAGTGGCTGGCCCAGCTCTAAACCTTGGCAACTTGTGACTAACACGTTAGTCTAACAAGCAGAACATTTCCACATGTTCAGTCTCAGGAGAGGAGAGATGCATTTAGCAGTACAAAGAAGTGGTTTATTATGATTCCATATTTTTCATTGATAACCAGTGTTTTTAAATTGTTCTTAAGATACTTGGGGTTTTTGCACTTACCATTTATGGAACTCACTAAAAATAAGTTATTTTACTTACTTTTGCAGTAGTTCATCATAAATTTCTTTCTCCTTTAAAGGAAAATTTAAATCTTTGTGGCTTGCTAAAAAGGGAAACGATTTGTTCCTGTAAAATTACTCCTTGCAACCCACACAACTCTTTTTGGGGCACCATTGATGTGCTAAATGACTGGAAATGTACTGAAATATTCAGGATCTATTTCAGCAAAGGAAACACATCAAATCACCTCGGGTCTGAGCATCAGCTCTAAACGTGTATTTTGGATTAAAGATGACAGATGATTACTCACCTGTAACTAAAGCGTTTCAGACGGACTCTGCTCACCCAGACTAACGGTACTGGCCAACTCTCTTGACCTTTTAGACACATACTCTAGACATTATGTTCAGGCAATAAAGAGTAACATGTGATTGGAATTCCATAAAATAATCACCACAGCTGAATGAGAAAAAAGTATCTACCAGAAAACCCCAAGCCTCCATTGGTAACCGGGCATAACCACAGCTACTCTCATCAGCAAAAAACCACCAATTTGTAGATTTAATTAGGTAAGTAACACTCAAATCTTGACAATAATTTGATAGATTAATTACTTCTTCCAATCACACCAGAGAAACAGATTATGGTAACTGTCTAAACTGCCAGCTTCCTTAGGGCAGCACCTAAACATAGCTCCTTTGTTTGCTTTCACAGAGCAGCTGATGCAGCCTCTGCCTAAAGAGAGGGGAAGGAATGATCTACCAGTTTATGTACTTGCACACTGACAGAGGTAGAAGGATAGAATAGTTTGGGTTGGAAGGGACCTTAAAGATCATCTAGCTTATCTAGAGTGTTTGAAATTGCCTCAGTCTTCCAGCCTACGGAGCTGTTCTTGTAAGAGCCACTGAAAGTGGAAACCTAGTATTTTTGCCTAGCCCAGTGGAGTTGCTTTCTCTCTGTGCCAATCCATGAGTCTGCAGGTATATGAAAACCATCCTTAGCCTGTCTGAAATATATTTTTAATGGATCGTTCTTCCCCACTTGAACTTCTAGAGCATTTTTCATCTGCTTTCTGAGTGCAAAGAGGCTCTGAGACAGCATAAGACAGCTGTTTCCACTCCTGAAGCATTCAAGCTGTAGGCGAAGCAGCCTTCTCTTGGTATCATAGAATGGTAGGGGTTGGAAGGGACCTCAGGAGATTGAGTCCAAGCCCCCTGCCAGAGCAGGACCACCAAATCTAGGGCAGGTTACACAGGAAAGCATCCAGATGGGTCTTGAAAGTCTCCAGAGGAGACTCCACAGCCTCTCTGGGAAGCCCGTTCCAGTGCTCTGTAACCCTCACAGTAAAGAAGTTCTTGCTCACTTTGAGGTGGAGCTTCCTGTGTATGAGTAAGTTAATGAAAGTAACCTACAACTGAACCCAAAATACAGCGTACAGCAGCTACTCTTCTCTAAACCAGACCAAATGATAAAATGTACCAAAGAAAAGCAAGCATGGAAGTAAGCAGAGGCACTGCCAACTTGAAATTGTAAGAGAGCATGAGGACAGAGATTGGTGAGCACCTGGACCAAAGCAGAGCCAAAGTAACCCGTGAAGAAGAATCACCTCCAGGTTCCCAGGTCTCCCCTGCTCTCCAACGAACTGGAAGGAGGTCATTAAAAGGAGTGTACATCACAGCCTAGTTCTGCATGCACGTGTGAAATTTCCAGTAAAACCTGTTTGTTAAAATAAAGACCGTGTGTCTCGCTCGCTGTTTAGCTGCGCACTGCCCACAGTTAGCACCGCGGACACGATGCCTTTAATTCCGTGTGGCTGCTGAACAGATTTGCAATTCTGACCACAGGATAAGTCACGTGTGAGGAAGGCTACTGGCTGCCTGCCTAGCTGAGCGAGGATCAGCCTGCTTACATAAAACTCGTTAGACATGGCACAGTCCTAGTATTGTCTGTCACCGCTTCAGCTTTCCGTGACAAAGATCAAGAGAGAAAGGCACAAGAAAGAAGCTCAAGTCCAGACTCCTGATGTGCACCTTCCAATTCCACCTAGCTGGAAAATGTTCAGAGGGCCTTGCCAGCTCCGACTGAAGCAACGGTCACGTTAAAGGAAAAATCATCACTTCTCTCCTTACACGGGAATAATGGCACCATTGTATCAGCGAGCAGTGCCTTTGCCAGCGTAGCCAGCTTTCAGAACTGCTTCAAAACGGGTGTGGATTTCATCACTTCGAGCACATCAAGAGATATCTCAAGCTCCAGAAGGGAAGTTAGTGCTCCCACTTTCTCCTGCTGGTCACCCTTCTCCACGTGAGCACGCTACCGATGGCTCCCAGAGCGAGGCGTACGATTCCTTTGCATTTCAACTGTTGCTCCAAGTCCTTCACTGCTTAAGCAAATTTGGGAGACAACACAGCAAATTTACAGTAGACTTTACGTAGTCATAAAACTCTTGAGAAAAATCATGTAAGTTTGAAGCTAAATGTTGCTAAATGCCATTTTATGCATTGGAACTGCTTTGAATAACAACAGTGGATACTTAGGAACTTCTTAACAAAGTTACAGTCAACCTGCTAGGCAAGAGAACGCTCCAACACCCCACCCTTTCAGACCTACTGTAACACAGAGACATCTTCTTTGTCAGCTCACGTGGTGCCCGACCCAATGCAGATAAAAAGCAGCTTTTTATCACAAGTATTATTTCACTCTAAAAACAGGTACCTGTCATATGGATGGGAACAAACACCCTTCTTTCAAATGAAATAGAAAACTGAAGAGAATTCATATGCAATCCGATATAACTTCAGTCAAGGTCACACAAGTGCCCTAAAAGGCAGATAGTTGAGGTTTTTTTGTACTTAGCAAGATTAAGAGTCGTCCTGCTCTGCTGATAACATTACTAAGGTTTTCACTGCAACTAAAAAAAGATCTGAGAATACTTGTGCATTCTTAGATCCTCACAGTTCAAGGGTAAAATAGCTCTGCTGTTCTGTGAAAAGCTTCTCCTGGTCTCATTCTCCACACTAAGCAGAACAGGTTGGCACAGCAGCATGTGCAGAATTTCCAGAGGACTTGCAGAGAGGTTTTGCAGTCCAAAGGCAAAAAACATTATTAGACAAAAACTTTGTGTTAAGCCTTGCACAAAGAAACTCAAAAGAATCAAGTTAACAATGTTTTCTTCTGCTTTTTGTTCTTGTTTTGCGTGGGGCCGGAGGGTTTTTTCTTCAGTGGGGTTTTGTTTGGGGCTTTTCTTAAGGACCTAGGGGACAAGGCTGCAGCATCCTATCAGCCATACATGAAGGTGGCACTTTCAAATTTTCTGTCACAAGTAATATCAGCAATAACATAACAAATACATAGGATGCACATGTCAAGAGTGACATTGCTACTGACACTTCAAATTTGAACTTTACCCCTAATTCTGTGCCTGTGACCATTAAGTCACTCTGAAAAAGGTTATTTTTCAGTCTCATCCAATTTAAGTGGCCACCACAGCAAACCAGGTCTTACATTTACCTCGGCCCTTGGAAATTTTTCAGCAACAGAAAATATCTAGTTACTCTGGAACAAAAGTTGTTCATTGATGAGCTACATGGCAGAATCTAAAACCTAACGTGCAAACAAAGCTCACCAAGTTAGTTTCTGAAAGAATTTCTTTATAAAACACTACGTTAGAGAGGTAGATAAAAGCAAAATTAGAGAGCATATGCATGGAAACAAGAGAGACTGTACCACGCTACTCCTGCTCAGGGGAGTAAAAGGGGAAAGAAATACACTGCTCAGAGTTATGGGGTTTGGGGGAGAAACGGAAAGGAAATGGTCAAATGCAACTTGCCTGAAGGTATGAACTGTGCTTAAAATCCAAACCCAGAACTGACTGGATAAGAAAAGAAGGTATCAGCTGTAATTGGGTGGATTCTCCTTCCGAAGGAAGGAAACACATCATGTATTTTAGTAAGAACTTCAGGTTATACATAAGGTAGGATTATACGCAGCTCTTCCCCTTTGTCCAGGATAAAATTCACTATTTTCAACTTAAATGGAAAGATAAGCTTTAAGGGCTTGCTTCTGGAAGAAAACAATGAAGATAAGTGCCCTAAATCAACAAGAAATAAAGACTATTTGACCCATAACAACACTGACTCTTTCAGGGACCTTCACATAGCAGTCTACTTTAATAGTGCAACCTCCTTCCAACTTTGCCAGCTTCACCTTCATTACTACAGCGTTAATATTTGCAACAGGGTGACAGTAAGAAAATCATACCTGTAACAACTCAAGGGTCATGGGAATATTCTTAAGTTCCTTCAACAAATCAAGAGCTCCAGCCTGTAAAAAAGAAAGTACAAAATGAAAAAAAAAAAGTCAATTTAGTAGCAATCGGGTCCTTTAAATACAGCATCGACAACATGCTCTTAGCTGCCTTTGAGGTCCCCACTTGGATTCAAGCTGTGAGTTCCCAATTTATCCACAGAACAACTCTAGGAATGCTCTGCTTCACAAACTCTAAGCATTACCAGGCCTTAGCTCAGAAATCAAAGCATTCACTCAAAGACTAGAGAAGTTACATCCCATATAATTCAGTTAAAGCACTCTGTCAATTACTACTTAACCAATTCACATCCTCAAGGGTACTTCACTCAACAGCATCAGAAAGGAGCCAAACAACAGCAGCAATTTTCAGTTCAGAACCACCTCACCTGTTTTGAGCAGCTCTGCAGAGCCCATCAATAATGCATACAGAGAAAACATATACAGCAAACATTCTCAACTGCATCTAAAGTGGTGTGGTAAAGCCAGAAAAAAATTCCTGGTTTAAAAGCAGTGATCAGGTGACACTATTTTACTAGACACAGCTACAGCGTGCCCCAAAGAAAAGCACTTGGTGTGTCTACCAAAAAATGCCCAGATAAAAAAAGCTGAGCAAAATTTGCTCTCGAGTCTTATTTTCAACTACTAAGTTTAAGTGTTAGTGCAATGAAACACACAGATTAGGTTGCATAGATTAGTGCAGACAACACTACTCAGCCTGTACCAGGCCAGCTGAGCATCAACACATTCCAAACTAGAAGCTGAAGCCCATCCTAAAGTGCTGTAACATCTGAGCTCATACACTTGGTTATTATTCAGCTGTTGTGGGGTTTACTTTTTAACTTTTCCCTTGCTATGACCATAAAGAAAACTATGAACTAATACTGTACAAGCAACAACTTTCTAGACAGGGGAGTTAGTTTCAGAGATTGCACTGCTAGGCACTAATAAACTCTGTACACCACTACTCTGCTGAACAATTCCTTCCTTCTCAACGGCTGAGATGATTCTGCTGTGATTCAGGTGCATATGGTTCTGAACATGGGAGCTACGAGTGGTAAGAAGGAAACTGCTTTTGCATGTAAGAGGCCACGCAGGATAAGCCTTCCTGCTTTGTTTTTGGTTTGTTGTTTAGTTTTGGGTTTAATTCATGAGATTTGGAAATAAACCCCAGCAAATTTCCACCTCGAACATCTCTGGGATTTGATTCCTTTCCTTAACTCTCTCTCAACTCCCCGTTTTGTTCACTCGACTACGCATTTTGCTTGCCTTTCTTTTTAAATTCCCCCTAACTAACTTCTCATAGGAGACCTGTTGCAAGGAGACTCTTGTAACCCCCTGCTGCATCTGCAGCTCTTACAATTCAACCACTAGAGATGGCTCAGAAAACGACCACCAAGGAGCTAAGGTGAAAGCAGATCTTTGATCCAAACAGGCACAGCTCTGGAGGCTTTCAAATGTTTGGGTTCTTTTAAACACATCTGGCAGCAAAGCAGCCTCTAAAACCAAACATTTTGCTACGTCCCACCTTACACAAACCCAACTCATTTAGAAAACTAAAGTTTTACTATTTTGCCTAATAGCAGAATGTCTTATTTAACTTTATTTATGATACACAAAACTTCTGCAATTTTAACCGCAGAATTTCAGAGGCAGCGATGCAAGACTGGGACAGGTCATGCTGTTTTCAGGTGCTAAATTGAGTTAGTAGACTAAGCCATTTCTTTCTGTAAGCGACCATCAGCATGGTTTCCCCTGCCCAGAGATCCAAGTAAACCAAGTTAATCATCTGCGCTGCTACAAAACAAAATCAAATTCAACATTTCCTTCACCCAAACAAAACAAAAGACAAAAGGCAATGTGCCATGCTCAAAACCAGAATCCAGCAACACCACCCCCAAACCAGTTATTAGCAAAGTGCACACAGTAGGTGATTTCAAAATCAAGACTGGTTGTTGTAGCTGCCATTTCAGCAGAGAATGACACTCACGCAAAGCAGCCTCTCTCTACCTCACAGACACAGCCCAGTCAAAACTTATTTGCCCCTGGAAAACGACTTTTCAATTGTATGTGGCAAACCAGCTTTGTTATTTCCAGCCTAAACACTTTCCAAAAGGAGTAACTCTCCACACAGGTTATCAAACCACGCAACAAATAAAAACAAAACAAAATAAACTGAACAAAACCTCACAAAACACCCCACCCAAACCCACAACAAAAACCCAGCTACTCTCTGTACAGATGTTACCTACATTCCCTGCTGTTCTCTGTATCCAATTATCAAAATTTCTAATGCACTAATGCTTTCTAAGCCTTCGCTCTTCTCTACTCAATTATATTAAGTGTACCAAGAACTAGATATTTTAAATTTAAACTGAGTTTAAACTCACGGCAACTAAACAGTTTTTCATAACCACTTGTCTTAGCATAAAGTCAAATGTCCTCTCAGAACCAGGATGGAGGCTGCACAGTAAAACTTCTAATTCCTACTTTTTTCATGCAAGACTTACCTGTCTGAAAAAACCTGGTGATTAAGAACCTTACTACATATCTGCTTTCAAAGGAATTTCTATGATTCTATAGAAAATAAGAGGCAATGTCCCATTCCAGAAGGCTGGCTGGCTGCCAGTTCACCTTGTTGACTTGAAATAACAGAAGTCAGCTCTATACCGACGTAGTCAATTACTCCTCCCAGTCGATCAGGTCGCAGCAGCAGAATGATGGTCTATACTCCTACTCTCAAGCTATGCTTCAGGCCATAAATAATGGAGTACATTTCCACAGACAGAAGAGCTCCCCTGTCATAAATCTGTTCTACTTAAGGAAGCAAACATGTAACAACATGGAAATCTTACATTTTCTTCTCTGAACTTACTCAACTCTTCTTGATTTTTATTTTTTTTTTCTAATCCATGGGTGCAACCTTATTTTTGTTCCCTGTTTATCAGAGTAGCTTAATGCAAGAGAAGTTACTTCTGTGCAACAAAAGCTGTAAGGCACTCCATGTGTTGTAATGCAATCGCTGCTCGCCTGATGGAGGAGCAATACCCATTTCAGGCACACAACCAATATTTAAAATAACAGCACAAATAATCATCATGCAGTGTATTAAATACAACATTGCCCTTCAAAACAAAAGAACTGCATAGATCACTCCACCAAGAGAGTTATGAAATCTGCAGAGCTACAGTGAAATCCTCAGTCAATGCAAATCACCGAGAGCCTGACTCAGGAAGGGTGTCTGCACCTGCTGCCTTTTCAGCTCGTCAAAGAAACACCAAACACCACTTGGCCACAGTCACCTTTTGTACGTGAGATGAAGCATCTCTTGCTGTCTGAGTCCCAACAACTTAGAGTGAAAAGCTATCCAAGTTGTTGTTTTGTCTCCTTTTATTAATGGGTTTCATTAAATCATTCTCATTCCCAAATACCTGTTCTTGTTGGGTACAAAAACGGAGAAAGGAATACAAGGTGTTGTCAGGAGCATCATTACCCAGCGAGTACTTATGCAAGAATGTATTTTGCAAGTCAGCTTCATCTCTGTGAGACAGCGAAGTCCCTCTTCCTAACAACGATGGTCTTTATAGTTTTGCTAAAGTCAGCACCTGAACTGCAAGGCAGGATTAGGTAGGAAACCCACTGTGAAGAAGAAACAAACACCTTCTAAATGGCAAGGACCAGCAAGAAAAACAGAGCCATATCTCCTGGGTCAAACAGCGATGTACTTCCTCCCCCACCACGCAGCGAAGGGGCTTTATCACCGCACACACACGTGCTTTGGGTAAACCGTCACATCCCCCCAGGGGCAGCTCAGCCCTCGGCAGTTTTTGAGACAGCGTCCAAGGAACAACAGAGCTGCTTGTGCGCAGTAACGAGCTGGAACTAACGAGCTCCCTTCCAACAAAGTACAAAAGCACGAGTGCTCGTGGCGCTGCCCGCGCTCTCGCTCCTGGGACGGGGTGAAGATGAGGATGCAGAACAGCCTGGCCCAGCTGCACATGCTGCTTTCGGCCACACTGAAGCCACGCTGGCCCCAGCGAAGACACCGCCCTGCTCCCTAGAGCTCTGCAAGTTAATTAGGCTACACAGGCTGAAGTACAACTGTGTGTCCCCAGCTGCTGCTGCGAACTGCATCCCAACTCCTAAGCCTCCCAGATCAGAGAGGAATACACCGTGGTCACCAGGAGCCTCTCTGGTATCGCTGCAGTGCTGCTCCCCGGTGTCAGCAGGCGCTCCCCTTTACCTGGGAGATGCTGTTTCTCTCTGTTGTCTGAAGTCTTCCAAATAAAACTGAACTGACTGCATTTTATCATTCTCATGGCCACTGTATTTAAACATTTCAGTCAGTGTGTTTTCACCCTTTCCACACCTCATAGGAAGAGCCACTACTTCAATTTCAGAGGCAGGAAAGTGAGACAGCAAATTCCTTTGTGTTGAAAAAGACAGGGAGTAGAAATAAAGAGGACAAAAATGGAAAAAAAAAAATAATAAAGTTGGTTGTAAACAATTCTTTCCACTAGAAAAGGCTCCTGTCTCTACACTGTGTCCTTAGAGAGCTCAAATGTGTCAGAGCTAAATGGTACAGTACTATGGAACACTAAAGATTTTGAGACAGAGAAACACATCCTGTGTGTACTCACCATGAATTTGTTTGGATTCTGAATGAAACATTTCATTGGTTTAATATAAACTGTATTTCTAAATATTCAAACCTTATTAAAAAAAATGTTAATTGTAATTTCCATTATCTTAAAAGCAAAAGAAAAAAATACTTCTATAAAATGAAACTCCACACAGCTCAATTCTGAGCTATCGCTTATAGTGAACATTTAATGGACTACCATACAGAAAAGAAACCTTTATCTATCTTGCAGAAGAGCATCAATCACGACTACACAGATTACAAGAGAATAGCAACATTCACAGCTGTAAACAAAGTTTACAATTTACTTGTATGCTATTTTATATGCAATGTAATCACGCATTATGTGTTTGCTGCACGCTCTGATTTTACTTATTTGATGTTTTTATAGGGGCAGTATAAATGCTGTACGTTATCCGAGTAAGTTCTCTGCCAGAGGCATGGCACTCTAACTAGGCTGACTGAATTGTACCCAGCTACATTCTATCTCCGTTCTGCGGCAGAAGTTACTCGGCGGGTTAAAGGCTGCTCGAGTGATGTCCCCTCGGTTTCAGGTTAAACAAGGAAAAGCAGGTGGCTCGCACACCAACGCACCTGCTCCGGCCGTTTGCCCACGCAACTCCGGCCACGCCGCCGGAGCAGGATTAGGATTCTCCATTCACATTTGAGTTCGCACACCACGCATCAAGCTCCAGCGTTCAGTGCCCGAAAGCGAACCCAGCCCATCCAGAGGCCAGCACACAGCAGGCGTCCTCCCCGAGCTCACTCCACATCCCACCCTCGAGCGAGGCCGGTGTTGCGGTTTTAATGAATGGGAAGCGCAGGGAGAGGCCGTTTCGAGCCGGTTTAGGTCGGTCGGTGCCCGGGCAGGAAGCTCCTCTCGGCAGAAGGCGCCGAAAGGAGCCGGGGGAGGAACC
>JANHFX010018789.1:0-15273 GCA_027560015.1 Chloroceryle amazona | reverse complement strand
GCTGCGTAGCGTGCCCGCAGTCACAGTCGGGGTATTAGGGCAGGCAGGGCTTGTCCCCCACCTCACAGACTGGGACGGTGCTCAGCTGACAGTCAACAACGAGCAACGACAGTGGCACATGGCACCTGCTGGGCTTGCCCGCGGGGAACCGAGCCTGTGGGGCCAACGGAGAGCACGCTGCGTTAAACCCAGCGTCGGTGGGGCCAAGGGACATCACAATGCATTAAACTCCGCGTCAGTGGGGCCAAGGGGCAGCATTGTGCGCTAAACCTGGCACTGGGGGGGGGCAAGGGACAGCACAATGCATTAAACCTGGCACTGGGGGGACTAAGGGACAGCACTGCACACTGAACCCAGCGTCAGTGGGACCGGCACCAGGATGCTGAGGTGGGTAACCCCCATGGGAACATCACCCCAAACCAGCTCCCGGAGCCAATCTGAGGTGCTGCTGGTGCTGATTTAGCCAGCCATTTGTTCTGGGCTTATTCCGTTGAGATGCAGAAGGTAAAGACCTTTAGAAAAAGGGGAAAAAAAACCAAACCAACAACAAACCAACCTCTGCGACTGCCTCCCCGTCTGGAACCAGTGCACGTTTCTTTCACCTCGCCGTTAGCTCTGGTGCAATTCAGAGAGATTTATCAGCCCAGGGGCACTGGGAACACGTCAGGAAAGGCCCTTCCTCCCCGGCCTGAGAACAATTTGATGAGCAAATCCCCCGCTACGCTCATGTTCCCGCTTAAACCTTCGCGATACCCAGAAAAACGGCTAAACCCTGCGCAGATTAGACGGGTTCGCCTGCAAATCCTGCTTTAGAGCTCATCCCACGGGAGGCAGAGCCCGGCTCGCAGTAGCCAGCCAGCCATCCATCCATCCACCCACCCACCGCCCGGCCCGGCCCGGCCCCGGCAGCGCTCGCAGCCCCTGACCCCACTCGGCGCCCCAGTCCTGGCTCCGCATCCTCCCGAGGCGGGACTCGAACCTTCGATCTCGACCCTTCTGCCGCCATTAGCGAGGCGGAAGAAGAAGGGCCCGCCCCTGGTAAAAGGTGCCGGGTCGTCAGGGCGGGGTTTCGTCGCCGACGGCAGGGGGCAGTCGAAGAGGATCCGGGCGCTGCGGTCTGATTGGGTGAAGATGATGAATATATTAAGATGGTGGTATAAAGTGCTCGTTCGTGCGATTTAAACGGGGTTTTCCGGGTTTTTATACAAGTAAGAGAACTTAGAGTAAAAGTTTTCTATGGGTATCAGAAATAGAGGTCGAACTGAGAGGAAAGAAAGCACGACTATTTTACTTACCCGAACCTGACAGAGGCGGCTCTGTAGAGGTTTAAATATAAAGAAAGGAAGGCAGAAGCCTGTGTTGTATGAAAGGAGAGAAGGTTAGCACTCCCCTTGATAAGGATGGAAGAGGCCCTAGTGGCCTATACAACACGCATACGGTTAAGGCACTGCCACCTACTTCGTGGCATCTAACCATGTTTTTTTTCTTCCCTAAACTCCTTAGAAAAAGATATCTCCCTCCTGCTCCTCTCTTCACCCCGATTCCCCTCTCCCTCATCCCAAAAGCACCCATCAGAGCAGCAGGGGCATAGCTCTCTGTGCCTGATTAAAGCAATTTTAGCCGGACAGATGAAAGAACTGTTAGGCCAGTAGTGCCAGGAACTGCGGGAGGAAGAGGAAGGTTGGGGTGAATGAAACACTTGTGGAATGCATCTGTGTAAAGGTGTCAAGAGAAAGAGCAGGAAAGAATAGTGTGTATGAATGTGGAAAACCAGAGCACAAGCCTGGGAAGTGGCAATGAGGGACCAGGGGTTGTTTAGCCTGGAGAGAAGGAGGCTCAGGGGAGACCTCCTGGCTCTGACAGCTCCTGACAGGAGGTTGGAGGGGTTGGGCTCTGCTCCCAAGGAACAGGACAAGAGGACACAGCCTCAACTTGCACACAGGGGAGTTTTAGGTTGGAGCTGAGGAACAATTTCTTCCCCACCAGGGCTGTCCCAGGCTGCCCAGGGCACGGGGGGAGTCCCCAGGATCCCTGGAGGGGTTTCCAAGCCCCCTGTGGAGCTGTGGTGCTGAGGGGGGTGGGTTAGGGGTGAGCAGACAGCACTGGGTTAAGGGTTCAATTTGATGATCTTAATGTCCAGCGCAACTGATTCTCAGCTCCAGCCCGACCAGCCTGCACCCTGCAGAAGCAACGTGACATCTCTCCTACCACAGAAGGGTGATCAAGCCCAAGCACCACCCGAGCCTTGTTCTCACTGCTGTGCTTTATGGGATTAACTAATCCTGGCTGCGAATCCACCGCTGATCCGCCAGGCTGGATAGAAGTGTAGAGCTCCTGCCAACAGGCCCCAGCATTATTCCAAGGTGGGACATCAGGGATTTAAGCAGTCTTTACATCAGGGCCCCGATATAACCCTGTTCAAGAGATCTCCCCGTGACAGCAGGGAAACCATCGCCCTTCCCTCGCTCTTTGGCTCGGAGGGAAAACCACAACAGAGCTGGGCAAGTGAAGCCTCTCACACACACACAGAGTTACACAGCCAGGACTGTGTCCCCCAACATTACTGAATCCACGTAAAAATGCTTTGCTGGATTAATACAGCAGCTTCTCCACGCTGGTAAAGCACCACAGCCACATCTTGCAAGTGAAGGTTCATTGGCCTGTGACAAAAAGACTGAAAAGAATAAAAATAAATAGTGAAGTTTAAAAATTGATTATTTCAGCAGTGACGCTCCCCATGTCTAGAGACACAATGTCCTGTCCTGGGGGTGAGGAAAAACCTCAGAAGACATGGATATTATTAATAGACATTTTAGCACCAGCTCAAGATGAACTCTTTTTATATTTTAAGAAGAAAAGCTGCACCTCACATCTTGCAGCTGTCATCTTCGCTAAGGTAACACAAGGCAGTCTCTGAGCAGCCACTAGAGGAGAGCTTTGTACTGCAATTGATTTCCCCTTATCAAGCACAGGAGGCTGATGCTAAAAACCCACGGATTTTCACTTCAGCAGGAACAAAACATCCCCTTACAGAACCCTTCGGGTGCAATAAAACTTGTGCTTCAAGGCAACTCTTGACCAGCACAAGCTACCTCACGGATCCTCAGGCATCCCACCCTGCAAGGAGAGGGCTGGAGGATTCCTTTCCCCTTAGCTAAAGGTCTGGGGGAAGGTTTTAGGTCTTAGTGTTGCCTCTTACTTTCTTTAAACAAATTTTGACTTATCCTGCTCTTTTCTTTCTCCACACCAGACCTAAAGCACCTCACTACTGCTCCTCCTCCTCCTTTCTTCCTCCTCAGAGGAGCTGCTACAGAAATACCTCCTTCTAGAGGTGCTTTTCAGGGAGCCTTATTTGGACACAGACATTTCCCATCAGTGACACACTCTTACCACAAGCATACACATAAAATCCCACCTTTTTATTAGGGCATATGGTTTTTTTTTTGTTGGGGTTTTTTTTTGGATGTGTAAATACCACATGGGTATGACAAAAAGGGAAAGAAATAGCAATGCTGGAATAGATACAGAGCCATGCCATTATCAATACAGCTTCATACGATGGATTTTCAAGATACAAAAGTCTTGGGTTGGTTTGTTTGTTTTTCTTTTTACATTGAAATAATTTTACAGTGTTCTGCGAGGTTGCTTTATAACCATAAAAGGAAAAAAAAAATTAAAATATGCTGCGAACAACTACAAGCAGGATTCATTTTAATGGTTAACAGAAGAACTTTGTAACTTTGCTATAGAACAGCATCTATTAAACACACGTAACAAGAGGTAAGCAACTATACAGAAGGCAAGAGGAAATTTCACCACAGGAGCCAAGTCAGGGGCAGGAAGAGGGGAAACTGGAACTGCATGGTTTTATTTGGTCACAAAGTTTGAGCTGAGTGTTTAAAATGAAGCACCCTTAAAGATGCAGTACTCCTATTTAAAACAATACAGAAACTTCCCAAGAGACTAGAACCTACATTCTGGAAAAAAAAAAATATATATATAAAAAAATTAGACATTTAAAAAAAATTCCACACATCTCTAGGCTCGTGACTTAACTTACTGGTACAAAGGAGACTGGCAGCTCTTCCTCAAGCAGCGACAGCGCCCAGAGGTAACGCCACCAGAAAGTACAGTATCTTTGGGGTGTCCAATACAAGGCTGACACTTCTGACGCGATGTCAGAATGATCCGTTTGTCTGCCAAAAGATTAGGCAAGTAAAGGAGACACTGCTTTATTTTTTTTTTTTCCCCCCTTTTTTTTTTTTTCCACCACGTTGCCCGGTTCTAGGAAAGAGCTAAGACGTTTTCTTTGGGCCAAGACTAACAGAAACCACTTTATCAAAGATTCTTCAGGTTTCCTGCCAAACTGGATTTATTATTCTCATGTGGGTTTGGATTATTTTTTTTTTTAATTATTATTTTTTTTTAAAAACATGTTTTCCTGACAGTCTCTAAAGTGATACTGGAACGTTTAACAGTCACTCTTCCACAGTTTAATTGTTTTGTCGTTTTCTAGTGCCGCTGATGCAATGATGTTTTCTGTTGGGTGACAAGCTGTTGAGATTACCACATCTAAGAAAAAAGGGATAAAAATAACATTACTCAGAGAAATGAAATCTGGTTCACAGCAGACGTGTCTGAAAATGGATGTGTATTGCTACTACACTTTAGAACACCACAGCCAAGTTACTATTTCCTTGTAGCAGAATCACAAACACATTATTCATAAATATTTTCCAACTATTACTTCTCTGTGAGAGGAAATGCCATCAAAAAAAGAACTGAGAGCAAGTAGTTGGAAAGTGTTTGACAGGTTTCAAAATGCAAGAACTCTCCAGATTCTTACTTCACAGGCAAAACTCTTGGCATATTACATCAGAGACAGCTAATAAAAGCCCAGGTCAGTGTTCTCTCTCCATGTAAAGTATTTCCCAAATCCTTCTCAATGTTCAGATAGCACCTCAGAGCCTTGCCCCAGAACGAAAACCTGCTGCCACTGCCCCCACTTACGGTCCAAATCAACGGTCCCACAGAGGACTAAGGAATTTTACAGCACAGTTCCCTCTAGTCAGCGCAGTGACACAGCTGCTCTCCTATGGGATTCAGACTGCAGACATCTCAACACATGCTGAACTCTGCCTTCAAGCGCTCACAGACGTTTAGGAACAGCAGGAGCACATCAGTCCTTATCCTGTCAAGAACTGCTGCGTTAACAGGCAATTCAAAGGCACTAATGAGTCGCTTAAATATCTCGACCAGTTCTGAACTGAAGGAAATCTCTTGTAAGCTGATGTCAAAGCCCTCACAGTGAAAGAAGAAACACTTGCACTGCCCATAAAAAACCTTCATAAAAAGGAGTGATCTCCTAGGGTTCAATTAAGCTTCGACCAGGCAAGAATTTATGGGTCTGACAGTGAAAACTAAACAGAGAGAAACCGCTCAGGCTAAGCCCTCATTACAAGCCAACATGAGATAGTCCATCAGTAAAACCAAAATCCTCTTCCATACCTGTATGTCCTTGTAATTTCTGTACAATCTCTTTTGTCTGAAGGTTCCAGATATAAACCAGGTTGTCTTCTGAACCAGACACGATCCACTGGAGGGGCAGAGAAAAACAAAACCAAAAAAAACAACACTTATTTTAATCTTTCTCATCCATAACTAACTGAGATTACTCCGTAAACATTTCACTGTCATCATGACAGGGAACTCCCAACGTTACACGGCTACTGGATGGGGTGTCCTCTCTCTCAGCCTCCAGTCAGTGCTCACAGGCTGCAGGAAGCTTTGTTTGTTCCACCCTGCATGTGCTGTAGGAGGAAAACTGACGGAGCAGAAGGACTCAGTCTCTGCTGGTTTGTTCTGTCATCCCAACCAGAACCTGAGGCCCATTGCTGTGTGGTTAGGGTGAACCCACACGCAAGCAGCTGCTCTCCTGCTGTGGGAAAGTCCTTCTGCACTGCCTGCAATGGGACAGCAGGCCCACCCAGAGACACAGACACCACAGCTCTCCGAGGGACCTTCCAAGGACACCCTCTTCCACTGAACTGTGGCACCCATGAACCAGCACCCACCAAAAGAGGTTTCCATCCTCAAACTCCCGTTTCTTTTACTGAGAAAAGCAGTAAAAGGTGCACCTTGGTAAAAAGCATCTCAAACAAACACTAACCTTTCCGCCAGTAACGGAGAAATTGGCAAATATGCAGTACTTCTCATTTTTGTGTCCTGTGTAGGTCTTCAGGCACTGAAAGGGAAGAGCCACAAGACATGAATACAGCTGGGAAGTATTTTCTCAGTCGAGGACAAACTCTTTTGGCAGAGCAGACTAAATATGTCTGCCTGTGTTTCCCAGCCCACCAACTTATCTAGAGGATGCAGAGGCCATTTCAAAACCATTTTGAGGAAAAGTTTAAAAGAAAAAAAAAATATAAAGGAAAAGCCCTGAATTTTTCACTACAACAAGAAAGCAACAGCAATCTATTCTTCTCATATAGAGAAAAATGCAGAAATGTAGAATATTTTATGCAGGAAATTTATTTAATTATTAATGGAGATTATTAATGCATAAATTTAGATGTATTTAATGTCTTAGGGCTATGCAGGAGCCCAACCATCACTTGTTTTTCAAAGGCATCTTTAGTCCTCTCCAATATAAAAGTAGTAACGTGTTGGTTGGGGGATTTTTTCTACAGCATTCCTAAAACATTAAGCAAGTTTAAAAAGCACATCTGAAATCCAGGTTTTCCTATAAGCTTAGTTAAGTCTACGTAGTAAGACAGGATTGTATTTACCTTTCCTTTGCTGTAGTCCCAAAGTTTAAGAGTGCTAGAAAACAACAAGGTGAAAAAAAAATATATTAGTTCTTGTTTTTTTGTTGGGTTTGGTTTTTTTTTTTGACAATTTTCTAGCAGCAGAAAAAGTTTCTCCATACTAAGAGTTCTTAAAGTTTACATGAATCACATTAGCCTGGCTTTGGAATGCAGCATTAGTTAACCCCAGAGCATTCAACTCACCTGGGAGTTTCTATATAATGACCAGACAACCAGGGAAGTGATGGGCAGGATACCAGTGAAATTACAGTGAGAGAGGCAAAGGTGGCTTGGCAGACACCCCCCAGCTCCCAATGGATCCAAAATTCATACAGCAAAGAAGGCTTTTCAAGTTTGATCGTGTGTATGAACTTGAAGTATCATTGCTAAAGAGCAGCAAAATAAAGTTTTATCTGATATTCAAACACTTCCAAACCTGAGGGGTTTAGTTTTTTTAAAATACTTACTTGTCCAAAGTTGCAGCGAGGATGTATTTGCCATTTGGGGAGAATTTCACAAAAGACACAGGAGGGTTATCATCATCTACAGTGAAATAAAAGCAGTGCTCAGTTGGATTGTCTTACCAACAGCTCATTTCTTTTGATAACAACTTGTTAGTTGTTTCACCAAATTAAGCTTTCAGTTCAGTTCCTTGGTACTTCAGAAAAGAGAGGTGTAGGAAAGGAGAGTGTTTTCATTTAAGAAAAAGATATTAAGCATTTTGCTCAGAAACATTTAAATAACCCTTTGTAATTGAACTTTCTTTCCTTGTGTCAACACTTACAAGAGCAAGACTGTATCTCTACCTTCAAAAAAATCATTAATTAATGATTTAAAATTAGTTAAAGTGAGTCAACACCCCTGGAGGGATTCAAAAGCCATGCAGATGTGGTGCTGAGGGATTTAGTGGTGGCCCTGCAGTGCTGGGTTAATGGTTGGACTCAATGATGAGAACTTTTCCTACTCACCAATCAGTGTTTTCAAGCACTGGCCTGATGCTGTATCCCAGATTCGACTATTAAAAACACACAAGAATCATTACTGTTGGCTTGGAAGCCTCTGTTCTGATTTCAATATTACAAATACAAGCTTTTTGGGGAAAAAAAGGACCTTTTTTTAAATTTTTTTAATGCAAAAGGTTTGAACAGTGCCAGAAACATGAAATAACCACTTACCAGAGTCCATCATAGCTACTTGATACTATCAGGGATCCGTCACGATTAAAATGCACCTGTAATGTTATAGAAAGGGAAAAGTAACTTTACTGATATTGATAAAGATCAAATTAAGCTCCTCTCAACATCCTGATCTCCCATTACTGACACTGTAGAAGCAGAAATTCAACAGGACACACAAACAATAGGCAGGAGTTTAACTGGGTAACGTGATCAAAACCAGATTCTTCCCTCCCCAGTTTGGCACAATTATAAAGAGGAAGAGATGTTAAATGGAGCTGTTTAGTCAAACATCAGGGACTGGAATACATGTTTCTTCAGCAGCTAAGAACACCACGTGAACACAGAGATGCTCTGGTCAACAACGGTCATATCAAACCTGGGAATAGTACCTTATAATTTTAAAGGCATGGAATTTAGCCACATATATTTTAAGGTCAATTTTTTGCCTTGAACCACACCTCAAAACGCTGCTGCTGTAAAGAATTGTTACTACTCGGGTACATTTGTAAGCATTAAGTATCTTCTACACAAGGCAGAACAATCACATTACGACAGCCATGGTTTAGCACATCTGAGGCTCAAATTATTTTCAGTTTCCTTAATTTCAAAACATGAAGAGATGAACACCTCCTGGTTTTCTTTCATTTGAATGGATATTGCTGCATTCCAAGCTCTTTCCACCTAATAAATGAATGAGATTTGAAACCAGCGTGCTATGGAACTACCCTGCTCTGGACTTTAGTAATAGCTCAGAACAACATGAAAGCAACAGATGCACGGGTTGTTCTCTGAGCTCCAAGTGACCACAAATTTATGCCCCAGCATCAGACTGCTAGACTCAGGCACAACACTATTCACTGCTCCCCACACCAACAGCCAGGACCAAAATCTGTGTTGATCTTCCAGAAAACACTGCTTATTTCATTCTCATTGAGCAATAACCACTGGGAAATCCACCCCAGAAACATTAGCACATTTATTTGTCAAAAGGAACTTACAGCTGAAACTGGGTCAGAATGAGCAGGCAATGTCTTGAGGCACTTCCCTGTTTTCACATCCCATATCCTGACGCTTTCGTCAAACTGAAGATTGAAGAAATGCACAAGGTGGTTTAATGATGCACCTATTCGGGGCATGCAAGGGGTTACAGCTTGGCTAGATGCACCTGCCTTCCTCCAGCCTGCCTCAGGGAGCCAGCACCCACCGGGCAAAAATAACAGACTGGCAACAGAGCTCCCAGAATTCTTCCTCTCCGTGCAGGAAACCTGCACATTGAGGATGGGTTAAGGGCTTGACTGTCCCCAGGCAAAGCCTGCAGTGGCTCTGCCCAGTTCACCTGACTACAGGCTGTGTTTGTGGAAGGTAAGAGCATTGAAATGGTGTCGAGGGGATGGGGCCAGACTCTGTTCTGCGGTGCCCAGCGACAGGACAAGGGGCAACGGGCACCAACTGGACCCCACCTAAACGTGAGGAAAATCTTTGGTGTGAGGTGTGGGAGCCTGTCCCAGGCTGCCCAGAGAGGCTGTGGAGTCTCCTTCTCTGGAGATATTCCAAACCCACCTGGACACTGCGATCCAGAACTGCTGCTGGACCATGAGACTGTGATCCCTCCACTAGCCAGGGACACCTCCACCATCACCTGCTTCCTCTGAGGACTGAAGGACTCATCTTTTCATTTTATAGGATTTTTGAGTCTGGATTACAACTGTTACACTGATACAGCAAACCACATACTAAGAACTCATGTGATCTGCAGAAGGTCCAGATGATTAGAAGTCATACTTTGAGTTCAGTTAGAATCGAGTTGATTACAAATTAAAAGTTGCATCATAAATTCTGTATTATGCTACCTATAAATTGTACTGCATTGACTCTGCTTGCAGGAATCCTGTGCCCTTCTGGTCATAATTTCTGTGCTATACTCATCTTACTATCCTGTTAAGAAACTAAAGCTTGAATTGTAACTAGTGCCATTCCCATTTTGCCAAGGATCCCCATAAACCTGTCAGCCCCCTCAGTGTTGGGGACAGGGGTGTGCAGCACTTGCTCTGCATAAAGGAAAAAAAAAAATAACAAAAACATACAAAAAAACCCCCCACATAATCACTTACTGATCCAGAAACGATGAGGTTTGACTGAGGGTTGAAGTTGCAGCAGAAAACGTAGTTACTGTGCCCTTTTAATGTCTTCAAGCACTTACCCTGAAATAAGAGTTAGGAGAGTTAAATATATAGCATCCTGCAGCTACGATAAACGCACTCAGATAAGCTGCTTTAAGGTTAACCACTGCACAGCACCCAGAGAAACCATCTCTAACCCCAGATTTAGATGGGCAGAGAACCAGCTAAAGCAAAACAGAAAAGAAAGAAAACTCAACACTTTTCATGGTTGCAGCCGAGTTGCAAACTCTTTGGGCAACCCTCAGTAGAAGCAAGCAGTTTAACATACCTAACCAAAACTCAACCCACTATCCAGCTGTTGTAAGCACAGAAAAGGAAGAGGGAGAGAAGCAAAACCAAGTGAAGCTACGATAACAAGTTACAAAAAGGTTTCACCTGAGAGGCTGCTTACAGAAAGCAAGCCTGCACTTGCACTGCCACCATAAGGCTTAAATGCTCTCAGAAGAGAGCCAGACTCCTCCTGGTACCCATAAGCATCCTCCTCTTTCCAAAAGCAGACAGCACAACTCCCTCAACCTCACGGTGCATTCAAGCAGCAGCTCATTATGAGCAGGAAAGAGTGAGAATGACCCAAACAGAGGGCAATACTTAAAACTGTACCTTCTCTCATCATAGCACATCAAGGCTGCCTCTCAGAAGAAGGGTTCAGATGCCAAGGCAGGGGAGGAGGGGAGGAAGGTAAATAATAGTTTCTGCCCTTACCGAGCTTACATCCCATATTTTGAGGGTTTTATCATCAGAGGCAGAGACAAGAAGATTGGAATCTGATGACCAAGCAACATCAGAGATACCCTAAAACAAAGGAAAACAATTCTCTTCTCAGTTGTTCACTGACACAGGAAAATGGACAACACTCACTGCATATTATAGTCACAGCTGAATCTTGAAAGAAAAGTCAGCATTGAGAGTCAGGAATTCATTGATCTGCCTGGGTTAAGGGCTCCTTTGACACTGGTTCATTTTAAGCTGAGCCATATACTCCAAAAACATCAATGGCTTGTTCACACAGCTCTTATTGTGACCACCAACACCCCTTCTTGGAATTCATGAACAGAACATAATAGAAACTAATCTAAGTGGCTTCTCTCCAAGGCTCGCTCTTTAGGGTGCAAGTCTCTAAAGGCTGGGGAACAAGGTTCTACTGGCTTTTCATTTGGTGAATCTTCATTTTTGCTTACAAAACTTCAGCAAACAAAACTGAAGGGTTTGGGAGTCAGAACTCTGCAGAATGATTAAGTGTTGTGTTTATGTAGGCAAACTCACAAGAAAAATTCAGTCTCCTTACAAGGCAACTCATTCTGCTCCAGATACAAAGGAAAGATGGAGCACGACACCGGGTTAAGAGTTTACAGGGATTTTCACCCAAGAAGGGACTGCCCCACGTCTGAAGTGGGTGTTCTTGAAATGGAGGGACTCAAGAAAACAGCTAAGGCAGCGTGCACGCAGGTACTTCAGCAGCAGCCTGCATTTCACACAGACTTCCAGCCTGACTTGGTATTACTTCAGCAATTCCAGTTCCAGGCTGTTGCACAGGACTGTATAAACAAAGGAGTACAAAATGAGACTGAAGCACAAACCTTCTGCCTAAGAACAACTGAACAAGAATGGAAATTTCTGGATGAGGAAAGAAAGCAAAATTCTTTACGAGTAAATTCCTATTTGAGCACACAGTAACCTCCTCATACTTACCAGTTTATGTCCAGATACTGTTTTTTCAAACTTGCCATCATATGCTCCCCAAATTTTAATAAGTTTGTCAGCAGCTGCAAAAAAAAAACAAACCAAACAATGCCAGTTAAGAGATTAACAGCACTAACACAAAGCTGGCCCTTCCAGGTGGGCAGAAACACATTCACTACATCCCTATAGACACTGGGGAGCTCTCCCTCCCCAGGCAGACCCGAGTGTGTAAGGTGATGTGTAACTGGTAAAGAACAGTTTTGCACGCGCCAAGCTGCAGCAGCTGAGGTTACATAAACTGCCTGGAATGCAGCGAGTCTCCAGCCACTTTAGTTTCTCTGATGACAGCTTGGGTTTCTACTTTTGTTTTAGATTGCCAGTGGTAAGAGTAGTACTGTTCCATAGGAACGCTGGACACTTTTGCCCTAAAAGAACAAAAATGACATCACGAGCTGGACTGAATTAATGCCTGTAAAACCCAAACGTATTATCCGTGTTAAATTGCAAACCACGCCAGAGAAAGAGATTGATATTTGCCAGAAGTAGAGGTTGGAAGACGTGGGTAGGGGAGAGAGGGAACTTTCATAAGGATACTTTAACACAAAGATGATTTAGAGATCATGCACTACACTGGTCTTAGTAAGACAACTTGCCAGCCTGAAGTTGTTCCCCTGTCAGGAAGATGTGTGAGTGTCCCTCACCATCATATTCAACAATGTTCTTTTCAATTGCCCTTTCCTTATACATAAATCCTCTCTGGATCACCAAGGGTCATATAAACACATTCTCAAAGGAAAGCTGTCAAGCAATGTTGTCTACCAAAAAAAATTTAGATCATAGCAAAGCTGACAGGCAGAGGACTTGATCTACCACTTCAGACAGCCAGTAGTGAAACACTATTTACACTGCACACTTCACCGGGGCAATGAACGGCTCTGGCGTGTTCCACACCACAGGCCCACTGCCAGAAACACACGGCCACTCCTCCAGACCACACTCTGCAGTGCAGTCCAGTCCAGCAGCACAAAGCTACCTTCCTTATTTCCCAGAGCTAAGCTCAATTTAAAAGCTTAAGCTCTATCTTTAGCGAAGGAAAAGAATCCTGTGCTTGCTTTTGCCCATTTGCTCAGTACGGAAAGCTCAGCAGGTGAGGATTCTCTCACTTGGCAACACCTGGAACACCTCAGTGTTCCAAATAACAGAACTTAGAAAGCGTAGAGCAGATTATCTCAAAGTCTGACAACTTGAGTATTGATCCTTTTAAGAAAAACCATGACACGACATCTCTCCTCCATGGGATGGAGGTAACACTAAAGACAGGCAGTTCTCTAAGGCCACATTTGCACACTTTAGACAAGGTAAAAAGCAAGCAATACTTACAGGAGCTGGCTAGCCACTCTCCATTAGGACTAAACTTAACCGATGAGACTGCCTTTGTGTGTCCCGCTAACGTGAACTTTAGAGCATAGTTTGGTTTTACTGGTGCAGGCTGTAAGAAAAAACATATGAATGGGTTTAATAAATTCCCAGTTAAGTATCAGAGTGACAAGCTCTGTATCAGACTGGGTCAGGACAGTCACAGACTGCCTGAATCTTCACCCCATTAGAGATTCCAGAGCTTCCATCTTCCCCCCACCCTCTGCAAATTCAAAAAACAAGCAAGCAAAGCAAACCCCCTCTCTGTGTGGGGCCAGCAGTGCCTTTCTGCTGCATGCCCAGCACCGCTCCATCCTCAACAGGAATTTCATCCAAGCCAGTAACAAAGAGGTGAGAGTAATCCAACGGTCCAACCATGAAGTGCTTGGTAGATGGAAATAACACTCCTGGTATTGATCTGTGTAGTGCTTTTAAGTATTTGCAGTTTCCATCCTTACCATGAATTAAATCACAGGCCAATTCCTTCAAAGCCCTAAAATCCCATTTCCCCTGCCCATTTCAACCTTTGGGAAGGCTTCACAGTTAGACAACAACATCTCCTTCAAGCATCTGCAGCCTTCAAAGAATCTGAGCAACGATTGCTTCCCTACTTTGGAACTACAGTTGTAGACTCACCAAATCTCCAGCCACCTCTAGGCACTCCAAGGATACCAACCCCCTGCCTTTCTCATGCTCAAAGCAAGGAGAAGTGTTTTGTTAGCGAGAACCTCCACGAACCCTCCCAACTCCTCCCCTAGCACTACAGGAGAGGCTGCACTCCATCCGATTCTCCCAGAAAATTCTCAGCTTGAAACAGCAGAAGCAGAGATCCCGAGATCTCGATCTTGTAGGAGAATTCAGCTCTCTGCTGGCGGTTTGCCCGTTGGATAGGCAGGTAGTTACCGTGTGTATTTACAGGGATATTGTTCGGAGCCCCACACACACCTTGCTCTGATTGGTCGAGGAGGAAGGAGTAGATTGTGTTTTGGTGGATTCTGCATCTGGCTTCTTTTCTTCTGTTGCCATGGTTCTGAAGCTGGCAAATGAGACTTATGGTGCTTGAAGGGGAGAATGAATGCGCTGCTTCAAAAGGCAGCCCTTGCCACGGAGAGTAGAGCCGCAGTGAAATGAAAACCTGGAGGAAAAGCAAAATATTTTCATCAGCTGTCAAAAAGATTCTCAGCGGCTACAAGAATGAGACCGGGCCTAACTGCAAGTCACCAGAAAGCAGGAAGAAAGCCCACATTCTTATTTTAGGCCTGCAGACCTGCTAATGTGCAAAACCAAGAACCCGAGCCCCGGCCTTTTATCACTTCTTGGAAAGCTTTTCTCCACTCTGCTCCATTCCAAACAGAAAGAAAGGAGAATAGCTTTCTAGTGTGGCAGGGTCTTCACATCAAACACCCCCAAAGGCTTCTAACAACTACTTCGCTTGCAGTAAATACAACGGTTTGTACCAAAGGTGGAAGGAATCGTCCAAGGCCTTTTTTTCCAGATTTACTAAGGTACAGAACACAGGATCACGATGAACGCTAAAAATAACAAGTTTTCCAAAGCTTAAAACCCTGCTAGACTCCTTCCATCTCAGAATACAAGTATTTCTGTATCATAATTCCCTCCTAAAAGGTTCGAGCATCAAATCACCCCCTTCCCCACCCGAGACCCTCCCCTGACTGAGCGCCAGCCTGGTGCTGGTCTCCCCAGAGCCGCTCTCTGGAACAAAACCCGGGCTGTGCCAGTGTTCTGATGCTGCAGAGGGAACCAAGCTCCGCTGCAGCTCAGCCACATTTCACCTCAGTAACAGAACCTCCAGCTCAGGCTGCAAGGACCCATCTACAGAGCACACTCGCAATATCCCCCCTCCGCTGCTGCTCTTCCAGCGGGTGGCAGTGGATTCGGGAGCGGGAGCATCTGCTCTTCCAGCGGCCCCTGGCATCCGAAGCATCTCGTTCTTGGGAGGGGAAGGGAGGGCGCAGAGCGAGGCGTTCCCAGTTGCCCGTCTGCTTTCAG
>JANHFX010018786.1:22524-46162 GCA_027560015.1 Chloroceryle amazona | reverse complement strand
CCCCTGCCCCAGCAGGGTCACCCAGGGCAGCCCACACAGCAACAGATCCAGGGGGGGCTGGAAAGTCTCCAGAGAAGAAGACTCCACAGCCTCTCTGGGCAGCCTCTTCCAGGCTCTGGCACCCTCACAGCAAAGAAGCTTCTCCTCCTGTTGAGGTAGAGCTTTCTATGTTCCAGTTTATACCCATTAGTCCTTGTCCTACTACTGGGCACCAGTGACAAGAGCCTGGCCCCTTCCACTTGACCCCCACCCACCAGATATTTACAGACATTCCTCAGCTCCCCTCTCAGGCTTCTCCTCTCCAGGCTAAACAGCCCCAGGGCTCTCAGGTAAGAGCCATTTCCCTGCATTCCCAGGGGGAACTGGTGAGCTATGGGGGTGTTCGCTGCTGATCCAGTGTGCCAGATCCTGAACCAAGGGAGTTAATTAGCCAGTGGTTAGATGGAGAGAGGATGTTGAGGGGAATGAGGCTGTGCTGGCAACCAGCAGCACATGGCAGTGACTGCCCCACTAGTTCCAGCTGGTTCCAGCAGCAACTGGTGGCAGCTGCTGGGGCAGCGCAAAGGCGTGCAAGGATGTGGTGGAGGAGGAGGAGAAATGTGGGGACACTGCAGCAGGAGGCACAGCCTTGGGGGAGTCACAGCAGGGGGAGTAATCCAGACCCTCAGGGAAGGGTTCCTGCTGCCCATGGGGCCAGCTCTGCTCTTCCCTGCTATGGTTCCATTCCCAGGGGCTTGGGTTTCTGCCATCCCACCTGGCATCCTAACTGCCTTGGATATTGAGCTCGTGGGTTTGTATTCTGAGCATCTGGAATAGTCTGAATTTTGTGTGTTTCAAGACCCAAAGAAAGTTCATGTTTAGTGCGACAGCGACCGTCGTAAATAATTGGTGGGTTTAAGTATTCATCAGATGTTGTCTTGCTTTCTTCTGCTTTCTGGTGTTGGTTGGTTAGGGTTGGTTTTTTGTTTCGGTTTGGTAAAACCATTAAAAAAAAAAATAATAGGTCTGTAAGGGACTCATGGAGATGACGTAGCCAAATTGTCAGGCCCAAGGCTGATCCTTTACGAGTGCCTAACCTGCTGCAGAGGGCTGCCAGTGATGACAGCCTGTTCTTGTCTCCTGGTTTTCAAACACTTTGCTCATATCTGATGAGAGTCTTCCTTGCTGTCTAATCCTTTTGGGTTTCATCCCATTACCAATGGCTGCTGGAGCAGAGGATTCCTTTCACCTTTGCAAAAGCATTTTCCTGCTTTTAGATTTTTTTCTTTCCCCCAGTCCCTTTAGGTTAAACCACTTTACTCTTAATAGATGCATTTCCTAGAGTTGCCTTATCCTGGTTGGGTTTTCCCATGTTTTTCCAGTATTTTCCAGTTCTTTCAGGTGCATCTTTTGATGTGCTTGAGAGGAGTCGCAAAATACAAAGGGTAGCACTAGCAGAGCGATGTAGAATTTCAGGAACATCCTCATGGAGTCGTATAATCTAAACTAATAGATCCCTGCATGGCAGTTTACTCTCTTTGCAGCAGCTTGAGCTTGATGTTGGTGATCCCTAGGTCCTTTCTTGAAGACCCACTGCCCAACCAGCCCTACCCCAATCACTCTTGGTGCATCATCACCTCATTAATACCTTTTTTTTTTGATATCAGGCTCCTTTTCCAAATCCTTTATCCAATAAACCTGGATTCTTTTGCAATCCTAAATACATAGTCCCATTTCACTTCTCTGGAACCTGCAGATTAAAATTGCAAATGGGTTGAATGTCCAAGTTGTTGACTGACTCGAGAGCATCAAAATATAGCAGGCACTTGTAAAACCACCCCAAATAGGTCGTTCCATGTTGGTGGTGAGCTGCTGATTGTCAGCTGCCATGATTGCCATCATAACTACAGCTAACCAGCTAGTTTTATTCCCACCTTATGGCCCTTTCAAGACTCTATTTCTTGGCGAGATGATTGTCACATGAAAAAAAGGTGTTCAAAGTCTTATTAAAGTCACTATTTATCACACACTGCTGCTTTTCTTACCTTCCAGGCTCATCGCTGATAGGTATCGATGGGTTTGGCAGAGAGCTTTGCTCTGGACAAGTCCAGATTGGCTGGTGGGTTGGGACCCTTAGGAATGCTGCAGTGGCCATTTGACAGTCTGGTGTTGTATCTGTGCTGGGGGAAAATGGTGAGGGTGGGGCCTATCTGAAAGAAGCTCAAACTTTTCATGCTAAGATATGAGATGGAGAACACAATTGGCTTGAAATTAGAGTGAAGAGTAGGCAGCCTACTTGTTTTTAAGAAGGCTCTAGGGTGATGTTCATTTATGGCTAGAATTTAACAGTTGAAAAAAGCTTTGGAACTTGGCTAAAATTTCACGGTTCAGAAAAACTTTGGAACTGAAAAGGAGTATTTATTTTATAATAAGCTTTTAAAAAGTGCTGTGTATTATCATTTGCTTCAGAAATTTTCTAAAAGATCATTTAAAAACTCTATCAAGTTTTTTTAGGAGTTGGAGAGAATCAGACCAACTTTTTTGTTTGACCAGTTTCCAGTATTTTCCAGTGGTTTTCAGTCGATGCCCTGACCCCTGTGTCTCTGGCACAGACTGGAGTATTTCAGCAGTGGTCTAGACAGGCTCCCAATGTTTTGCATTTGTCAAAACACTTATAAAACATTTCTTTGTTCAACTCGGTCGAACTGACTTGCCACTTTCAAAATGTCTTTCATGCAGCTCCTACATTGTAGCAGATAAGAGATAAACTTTGTGTTTTTCTGAGCAGTGCTTTAAATAATTTCTTTTCATCTGCCTGTCCGTTTTAAACGAATGCTTTAAAAAATAAAAATAGCTGTAGTGTTTCTTTTTTGGTTTGGGTATTTTTTGTACTTTGTTCTAATAATTACCTTATCTCAGATCCTGCCAAAACACATTTGGGGTTTTTTTGCCTCTAAAAGATTTGGGTATTTTGTGCTGAGCCCCCCAGATCTACCCTGGCTACTACAGACACCCCTTGCACGCTATGGCCAGGAGGGTACTTTGAGCAGTAGTTACTCCTTTGTGGATAGGAGCAAAGAGAGCTGGACATCCATGAGCTTTCAGGTTTAGGGTTGGGTTTTTTTTCCATGTTTGTTAACAGAAAATGTGTAGGTGCTGTTCCCTGAATTAATCCTTAGTGTCTTCTTTGGTTGTGTTTACACAGACACCAGATCCTCCCCTGTGTTTAACCTTGTTCATGCTGCAGATGCTTCCTAGGAGTCTTGTTGTACACTCTTTTTATCCGGGCTATGTGTTTCTTGTTTCTCCTCTTGTGTTCTTTCCTAACACAGCTAAACGCAGAAACATTTCCATATATTTAGTGGGTCCTGGGAATTTTCTTTTCAGAATTGAGAAAACAACAAGCTGACAAGCTTCTTCTTGGCATGAGGCAGCGTGTGTTAATCTCTGTCGTTTCCAGGTTACTTTGTTCATAGTTAATTTGTTAAATTCTTTGTGAGAACAGACACGTTCCCCACTGAGCAATCGGCACAGCTGCAGAGAGAGCCAGTGGCCAAACAGAGCCCACTGTGAGCTGTGTGTTCAGAGCCGGGGTGGGAAGTCAGGCTCAGGGCAACCTCCTCAGAAGAGCGCACAACTTTTTGGAGGTCACCTTTGTACCTGAGACTGATGGTGTAAAGCCACCAGCACCCAGAGCTGCCTGCCGCCTCCAGAGCCAACCTGCGAAAGGGAGAAATGAAATTCCTCTTCTCAGGAATCTGGGGTGTTGGGCTTTCATGCTTTTTAACACAACTTTGGCTCAGGCAGCTTATGACACTGGGGGGTTTCTTGGAGGTGCTAGATTTGCTGTGTACTACCCAAAAGAATAAGTAAAAATATTGCTGGTGAGGAGATCAAATACTGTTACTTGGGGAGAGGAGAGAAAAGAAAAGAGAACAAGAGAAGAAGAAAAGAGAAGAAAACAAGAAGAGAAAAAGAAAGGAAAAAGAAAAGAAAAGAAGAAAAGAAAAGAGAAAAAGAAGAAGAAAACCACACAGAAAAAAGAGAGAAATTGAGTCATAGCTGTAGCTTAACCCTGGTGTTCTCAAACATGTTCCTATAAAGTAATGAGTAATTCCATAAGGTCCCTCAAAATATTAAGGAAAAGCAAAGCAACCAACTGTAGATTCCAGTTGTTAATCCTAGAAGCCTGGGATGATCTTTCTCAGTTTTGTGAGGCTCTGGATTTTAACTCTTGGGTCACTGAAAATCAGGTCTCCTCAGAACAGCCCAGAATGCATTATCAACCACTTGTGTCTACGCTGGGGGAAGCAAGAGAGATTAAGTCCTTTGTGTTGATCCCTGTTTTTATGGAAGGCCTTTCAAAGGCCATTGATATGAAAATGCCATTTGACAAAGCGCCTGCGGACACTTCACAATTTGTGCATCCCCACACATCTCTGTGAAAGATTAGGAGGAACACACCACTGCCAATTCCTTTACAAGTAGGGCATGTTGTTCAATTTCCTTCCGTGACTCTCATTAATCTGCTGGTTGTACTCAGATGGCTATTTATGCGTGAGAAATTAAAAATTGTTTCTTTGTTTTCTGTTTCAGAAGCCACGTCCTCTTACAGGAATCCAAAGAGGCTGCTTGTTTCTTTGTCCAGCTGTTGAAGCTCCGACAGAGTCTGCAAGGTAAGGAGCTCCCTCTTTATTTACGTGCGAGATGATCATTGTCCAGTGTGGTGCTGGAGTTTGGGGAAGCCCTTTCCCTACCCTCCTGCTGGTTGCGTCTCTGTCATCCAGGGCTAAAGACGAGCAGTACTGTTTCAGTGTCACTAGCAGTAAGAGTCCTGGAGAAACAGGCTGTCAGCACAGATATTAGCATTGAAAGCGGATATTTGGACATCCCACACTGGAAGATTTAATTTCAGCTTGTCAGCTGTTTTTCTACACCTTTGTCGTGTTCAGGAAGACTGTTTGGCCATGAGGTGACCTGCAGGACAGTTTTCTTCTTTCAACTTTATTCTGCAGCTGTTTGTGCCTCTTGGAAGTAAATAAATGGTTGAATGAATAAGGGAGGGGGAGCCCTTTGAGTTTTCAGGAGGGTTCAGTTCCTACTTCTTCCCATCCCGAGGCAGAGTTTTGAAAGCCTTCATCTCCTTATAGTTCACATGGAGAAGAAGGAAAGCTCTTGGGAGTCTTCTTAGGTGAGACACTGGAGAAATTTTTGATGATACCAGTGCTATCCCTTGTTGCGTGGGGAAGACAGAGGAAAGAAGAATGACAGCCTCAGATACATACATGGTCCTCTTTCTACCCTCTTGTGGTTTGCTTGTGTGCTGTACGAGCAGCTGGCTTTTTGATACACAGTGTTAAGGACTCCGGGATTCACCGCTGCCCTTCCTGATGCTATTCTTGTTACACAAGAATCATTTCAGGCCCCGGGGTTGGCAGTGAACAGAATCTCTTGGGTTGTCCACTCCATACTTTGGTTTCTGAGAGCACTTGAAGGTAGCTCCTCAGAGCTGGCTGCCTGCCAGTGGTGGGGGCTCATTGCTGCTTGCAGGCTGCCAAAGTCTGTGAGATGACTTTTGAAATGCAGCTGATGTACCAGCATTGTTTGTAAATTTCTTTTAGTATTATTATAACTTTTTTTTTTAATTTATCATGTGGGGCATTGCCTTCTCTGCAAGTAGAAATGGGTTTGTCAAGTACATGTGAAACACTGTTGGGAACCACAGCTTGCTGTTTCCTCAGAAACCAAATTGCCATGATTTATTTGGGCTGTTACCACTAGAACTGTAGCTCAGAACACTCTTATTAATTTCAACAGCAACCAGTTTAAGCCATTCTGTCTCAGGCCAGCTCCTCTATCTGGAGAAAACCAGCTAACTTGTGCTCTATTACGTCCCATCTGGCCCTTGATGGGCCTCCAAGTATTCCTTTTGAGTGGGACTGGCTCTCTGGAAGATAGCATCAGGATGACAAAGCTCATTTGTCACTTATTTCCCAGTGTGGCCACAGGGAGCTTGGTAAAGGAGGAGCAGCTTTCTGCCTCTCTCTAAGGGCAGTGTTGTGTCCTTCCCAGTCTACGTCCATTGAGGACCCACCACATCTGTAGGGAGAATTTGGTCAATGTCAGAGTAGCTACTGACTGAGGGGGAAAGGGATCCAGCCTTCCTGCCTGCCAGGTCCTTCAGCAGGAAATCATTGCACAGTTCTGATACCTGGAGCCCTCCCAGTGATACTGGTAACTGAAGAGACGCGTGTTGCTTGGCCCAAGCATTTCTGGCAAGCTTTCTGCACCTTCTCTCAGCTAAAAATTGAAAGCCAGTCTCCTTTAGTGGAGACAGCAGTGAGTAAACAGCTGTCAGCCACATCTGCATTCCTGAGAGAGCCAGGGAGAAAAATAAGTGTATACTCATTTGATACTAACCACAATAATGCACTGAGATTACCTGGTCTTTCTTTTCTTTTTCTTGTCTTTCTTATATATATCATTTTTCCCCCCCCTCTTTCTGGCTGGGAGAAGGGGGAGTTTGTTATAAAAAGGTCAAACACATAACTTTGCAGCTTTCAGCCGTCTCTATTCTTTTCTTTTGCAATTCTTCTCTCTGATTAAACTTCCAGATAAGTCTAGGCACTGTTGCCCAGCCCTTCACATTGAATGATTTTATGCATCACTTGCTCTTGGCACTGCTCACAGGCCTGCCATCTCCACTGCACCCTGTGAGCTTCTCCTCTAAAGACTTGACATCCACCAGCATTTCTCTTTTGCTCTGAGGTGCCTTTATTTTTTTTTCCTTCTAAGTTCTGGAGAAGGAAAATGATGGTGGACAACCCTGAGATGAATTACCTAATACCCAAGGATTTTCTTTCTCGCCTCTCCTAATGGAATGAAATTCTGCCTTTCCTCTTTACTTTTCTTATAAAAAAGGGCAAAGAAAGAAAAAAAAAAAATAACAAACCCCAACCCCACACCTTGTCCTGGATTCAGATCCCTGCCCCACAGCTTAATCTCTTTAAATGAGGAGAAAAAATGAGCATGGGTACTAATGAGGAACAAGCTGCTTAGGCCAAAAGGATTTTTTTTGCCAGTTTCTTTTTATGGCTTTGTGTGTGTGTGGTTTTTTTCCCTCCTTGTAAATAAAACTGTGCAGTTCTGTCCTGTTATTCAGTGGGGTTAATCAGAGCAATGCATAGACTCAAGGATGGAGTGAGGAAGGAGAACAGTTTATTTATTATGTCACCTGAGGAAAATGAACTGATAGCAAGAGTTTGGTCCCTTTAAGTGAATGTGATTTTTAAAAATAAATGAAAGAGAGGAAAAAAAACCCCACGTTTACCTTTCTGAACTCACCTCTATTGAATTCTGTGGATGTAAAATAATAAATGTATTAAAGTGCTTAGAGAAAATAAGTCTAGGGCCACTCACAGCTTTTAAAGGCTGTACAGTAATCTCTGACTCAGGAAGTTGTTAAGACACGGTTGGTTGATGCCTCTGTGTGCAAAATAATTCAATATTTCTGTTTTCTTTGGTCTCCCCTTAACCTCGTGCTGCTGGCTGCTGCGGAGGACAGGGTACTGGACTAAATGAGACTGGGAGTCTGATGGAGTACATCTGTTCCCATCATCTCAGCAGAACTAACTGTATTCTGTGTGTGCTCGGAGCCAGAGGAGAATTGCAATCCCAGTAGCAGGGCAGTGGAAATGATGGAATGTTTGCTTACTGAATTTGACCCGCAAGAAATTCAAAGGGCACTTGGCAAAAAAGCAGCCTAGAAGAGGAGCAAGTTTAACAGGCCTTGTCTTCTAGGTTCTGCTAACCTTTCAGATGGACCACAGCTCTACTTGGGGTGTGCTAAAGAACTGGATACGGGAAAGGATTCAAGGGGTTAAATGGGACCAAGGGGGTCATGTTGAGTGATGGGTCTTGCATGGCCCTGGTGATGAAAACGGCTTTCGCCCGGGTACCTGAAACAGGCCTGAGGGCTTTAACTGGAGGATCGGGTGCTCACAAGACGGCTTCATTGTCTTCCATCCACACTACCTGGATTTTAGGGTTCCAGTTAATGTACTCCATGTGCTCTCGAGTCAGCAGGGGAGCGGGCACGTGTGACTTGCCCAAAGGGACTATTGCCACTAATGCCACAAAAAACCCAACGTACCGGGCAGGGGGGAACCCCCAATGTGGGGTAAGGTGCTTTCCAGCTCACCCAGTTTCTTGGCCCCATTATCTTGGTGTAGATACCTATCTGTGAATAGCACAGAAGGAAATGCAGACAGGTGTTTGTGTATCATGTGAAGGGACATTTAAATTACTGGTGGTCATGATTTACTCTACAAATCATGCTTTGTGTTTACGGAGCTCTCTGAGGTTCACGTCACCCTTGCTACTCGTGGAGATTCTTGGGCATATAAGCTAAAAAAGCATATGTGGAAGTAATATATTACTGTTGCAGAAGACTTTATGGGGTGGATTATGTGTCACAGACCTTCTCTAGGCACATGCACTGTGGGACAGAGTAAGAGTAAGTTCTTAGTTACCTTTGGGGAATGTGCTGTTAACGAGTAAAGCAAACGAACTGCTTATTGCCTGGGCAATAAAATCTTGTTTTCTTCGTTAAAGAAATCCTATTTGAAAACCACTATCACTTCATTACCTGCATACCAGGCCTTGATTTTGGGGTCCCACTTGGTTTCTCCTACCAGCTAATGCTACCATGAACCTGCAGCTCTCTGGTCTTCCCAGTTTTAGGAAGCTGTAATGTCTTTTACTACAACAACAGCAGAATGTGACACTTGGACCGTGGCAAGTGAAGAAAGAGGACACTGACCTTGAATTTATTTTTTTTTAAATGCTGTTTAAAATGTATGGAAATGTGTTTTATGGAAGAAAGGCTAGAGACTACGCAGCTGAGGTCTTAAATAGCTGCTATGATTATATGCTTTGCATTGAAAGAGATTTCTACCACTTGGAAATAATTAACATTTACTAAATAATCTTGGAATTAAGAGTGGGCCTTTCAGAGGGCACTAGTTCTTCAACGTTATGCACTCTGTCTTCTCTGTGGAGTTTATAATAGCAATTACTACAGTAGTTCATTGCCCTTTGTAATATAATCTCTTTCTGCAGGGATTACAGCAGCTACTGAGTGTAGAAGTATCCCATTCAGAGATGCTCTGAACTCTACTGGTTGCTTTCTGGAGTTTACAATAGCAAAGAGCATAGCAATAGCTGCTTCGGGACCACCACCAACTCAGTTTATCCTTGGTTTTTTGGTTGCTCTGACGTCTGAAATGTGACTTTTTTAAGGGCTGTAAACAGTGAGAGGGGCAGCAGCTTGCGTACCTGATCTTACACATTTTGCACCAGTGTTACAAGCAGTAAGGGGAATGTTGAGATACCCAAAGGCTGAATGAAAGTCTTCCAAATGAAGCTGGGTGGTGAGAAGATAACGAGCACTAAAATCTTCCTCTTCAGGACTCTCATGATGTTTCCAGCTGTCGCCCATCAGATAGTAAGCCCCCCTCCCTCGCCAGTAACCCTCTATTCACTTGGCATTGCCAGGTTTCTGCGTGTTTAGCAGTCCCAAAAGTCAGCCCAGGCATTTAAAGGACATTTACCTGGAGTCATTGTAACTGAATGAACACTTCAAAGCTTCATTCCATCACTTGTAGTTAAGAACTAAAGTTGACTTGATGTTTCATTTGACTAAACTTCCCTGTCTTGCCTTTTCTTTATCTAGAATGGATATTTTAATATAAGGACCTGCTCGATATGGTCTTAACTTAACGGTTACTTTTTAATAGTAAAAAACCCCAGGTTTATTTATTGTGCTGGGACTCCTGAGAACCATCTGCTCTGGAGAGGCCAACTTCCAGGCCACAGATGGTATTTAAAAAGATTTCAAGGAGTTTCCAAATTCTTGCTGTGTCACCTTTCACAAATGCACGTGCAACTTCTGCCAAGGCTTGGAGATTCATTTCTCTCTTTCCTTCCCAAGAGAGGGTCACTATTTCTTGGAATGGATCCCATCTCCCGGGCATGTATTGAATAGTTTGGTGTTTCCCAGTCACTGGGATCTTTATAGCTGTAAAATTTGAAATCAGTTTAGTGTGAACAGGACATGAACAGGTTGCACCTTCTGACAAAAAGAAACTCACTGTGACTTTTGCAAAACTTATCTGTGCACCATGTCACGCATCCCTGTTTAACAGACAGAGACCTTTAAACCTTGCCTTGAATTTAATGCCTCTTCCTCCCTGAAGGGCTTTATTCCAAGAAATTCTAGTATAGTGATGCTTCCTTGAGCAGTAGGTATAAGAGGGATGAGACATATATGAAAAAGTAAAAAAATGTATTGTTTAATGCTGGAACCAAGAGCCTGGCTCTAATCATTGCAGGTAGCACTGAAAAAAAAAAATATACTGACCCATATTCACTAAAATCAGTGGTGTGTTTTCTCCAGTGGACCCTGCAATGTTTGCGGGTAAGAGTTTTGGGTTTTTTTTAAAGGGAAAAAAAAAATCAAAGGTGTGAGAGCAGTTCATTTGTACTTCAAAGGTATTTCCATCCCCTGATAACAACATTATGTAGATGGCAAGTGTCTCTGTGTTCAGTCACAAAGTATGACTCCTATGTATTACTGTAGTAGAACTTGTGATTAACTAATTCTATCCCTCACTCAAAGGCATGATTTTCATCACTCACGGATCTTCTTGGCTGATTTTCACTTGAAGACTAAAAGAGTATCACGTAATAATTCAAAGTGTGTACTCTTAAATCCTCCTTCGGTGTGTTGCTGCTTAAACGAAGCACAACAGGGCTGATGAGGGCTCTCGGTGGTACCTCCTTTGACTGGTCTTAATGGTAGTTATAGTAAATGCCTTGTAAAAAGCACTTTGTAGTGCTTTCTGCTGGGGTAGCAAACAACCAGGCTAAGAAAAGGCACCTTCTTTTTTACAGTCCAGGCTGCAGGAAATGTCTCCATTGAATTTGCCTTTGAAGGTTATGGATACTTTAAGCGATGTGTGAAATGCTTACGCTACCCAAGTAAAAAACTTTACTCAAGGTGGGACTAAAATACTGCCTGGCTTTAGCAGAGGTGCGGTGCAACATGCTTAGCTCATACTAAAACCCAAATGCCATCTGACCTTCCTTTTTATTTGTTTTATAAGCCACATGATACTGTTCATCTTTTGTAGATGGAGAAACCCGAACCCTAAAATTCTTTTTCTCACTCAGATTCTCAGTGAAAATAAATTTTAAGCTAACCTTTCGTTTATGAGAGAAGGTGTAAAACCTGACTCTGTTTATTTTTTGTTGTTGAAACAAGCCAAAAAGAATGGAAGTATGGCTGCGGTAGTGTTGGGGGGCGGGGGGGAACTTAAGCTCCTGTGAAGAATTGTGGGAAGTACTTTGAATTATTTACCTGGCTGTAGCTCAAAGGCGTATTTATTTCTGCCTTTGCACATACAAAATAAGAGAAGATTAACACTCTTCCTAACTGAGGAACTCTTGTTCCAGCAGAGAAAGTCTTGTGGGGTCAAAAACCTTTATTGCCTTTGGGTGAATTATTCTGTACTCCTTTTAAATGAATGCCATTAACTACTAAATACCATTAACTAATAAATGCTGTAGTAGTTTTAGCGAAGACAGACCAACCTTGGCCTCAAAACCTGAAGGTATCTTATGAGCATTGGCAGGTTCTCTTCACCATTTGATGTCGGGAAGAGGGCTTGAGACCAGTTCTGCTGTTGCTTAACTTAGTGGCTTCACCTCATACTCTTGTCTGACACGGGTGTAGCAGCGAATGAAATTTGGGGTTCACATCGCAGCTATCTGGATGGTCTTTCTTTAACTAAGCAAAGTCCATGTAATATTTAGTTTACATTAACTTCCCTAATGATAATATCCATCCAGCAGCTGACTCTTTCCACCTTCCTGAAGCAAAGCAAGTGCTATCAACTCCAGAACACTCGACAAGTGGTGAGTTAAAAGAAGGGATTACTGACCCCAGATGCAAAGTCTTGGGGAGCAGGGCTGTAACACGAGGTTAGAGACCACTGAAGTTTCCTCCTAGGGGAAAAAAAAAGAAAAAAAATCACATTTAAGTTATTGGCTTTTGATTTGTCCATCTAAACAGGCTCTCTTTCCTCGGATAATGTATTGCATATTTACCTGAGTAACCTGTCTCTTTTCCAAGTTCACTTTTATGAGTGAGATGCTTCAAATGAGCATTTCTTGTTGCTTTTTTAGCTTCTTCATAATCATCACAGAGCAGAGCCACGTACTTCAGGAACAGCAGTTTGTAAGAAACCTGAAAGGCAGATACGTCCTCACTGTCTGCCCAAGCAATATTAGAGCTGATTATTTCACTTGCTGTGGTGCACAGTGGTGTGACATTTCCTATTTGAGCTACTTCACATCCTGACTCATGCAAAGACGGTCCAGAATGAAATGAACAGAGAAGCTCTTCTCTTTTTCTTCCTTATTATTCCTCCCTGAATGAAGCTTTAGTAAGAAATAAGGCGCTTTTTTTCCCCAAGGGTGGTAAGAATGGCAATTTTTCGATGTGCTCTGCAATGTAGAAGAAATTATATAGGAGAAGAGAGGCTTTTGTCTTCAGTAGATCATGTGAAAATATTTACTGGAGATGATGGTTTTACCCAGGGGAAGCTGACAACTTGAACTGTGAAATGCAGCAATTGGGAGATCCCAGACTGTCACCTTATGCTGACAATATGAAAGCTGCTTGAGAGAACTGAGCTTTTGAAATGAACTCAATCATCAGAAGGCTCCCTCTGACCTTGGCTGATTCTAACCAGACTGAACTGGTTGCTGACACTGGCAATTCAATTGCCAGTAAAAAACGGGAATGCTGCTTCAAATAACCCAGTTTTTTGTGGTTTAGTATCAAAGTGAGAATTGCAGAGAGGAATTATCAGGTATTATTTGGAGTTCATAGAGTTAGTTAAGTGGGCATCCTTGTGGCCACAGCAACTGGGGCAGCAAGTCTAGTAAAAGATGCTACTTGTCCCCAGAAGCAATTCCTCTCTGGGTCACTCAACCACTTCAGTCCCTCTCCACCCTGCTCCGTGGTCCTGCGGGACTGGTCGAGGTAGATGGTGTCTAGTGCAGCCCCAGCAGCAGCTGCTCACTGCGGGTAGAAGTTGACTCATCTGAAGCAGCAGCAGCAGCAGAGCTCTCAGCTCTGGACATCCCACACGAGCTTGAGCTAGTCCGTTAAAATTTTTGTAGTTCTTGAACGTGGGATTCTGTGGCTGAGCATAATCCCTCGTTACACTTTGAGGGACACCTTATTTCTCCTTTGTATTGGCTTTGTCAGGAGAACTAGTGCCTAATGGGTTGTTAATTCCAATTAGGAAACTCTTGACCGTGTATCTTTGAGGCTCGATGCTGGATTATTATGCTCGCTCGTTTTTCTTGTGATAACCTCGTGATTAGCACTGAAAACTTGAGTTGGGCAGATGGGTTTGAATAATCAAATCAATTGTTTTTCTTCTGTGAGGAAAGAGCTTTGTTTTCTTCTAGCACTAATGAATGGAAAAATGGCCTGAGGCTTTGCATTTCAGAATTTACTTAGTGTTCGTTATTTCCATAGATTTCTAGAATATGGCAGACTCTGCAATGACTTGGGGAAAAAAAAAAATAATATCTGACCAAAAAAACCCTTCCTTAATTGGATTCTTTTGTCCTAAAAACACTTTTTGGAGCCAAATTCAGCTTTCAACCTCTATAAATCTTACAGCATACGAATCGGATCATACATAAAAGTCAAGTAGCACTTAAAACTTTGGCTTGAGTTTGGAGGTTGGGATTAACTAAACCTGAGGGCTGGATTAGGTTCCTCTCTTCTTTTTCACAAGTGTGCATTTTAAGGACAAATTTATGATGTAAGTTTAATCCAAGGGGATTGAACCCAGTGCTTGAGGAAACTTCTGCACTCAGATTGTTAAAAATGCATTTTGGTAGATGACTCGAGCAACTTCCATCCAACAACTGTTATTCTTTTCTCACTACTGGAGAGCAGCCCGGAGATAAACTTCTCCTGTCTCTCCTGCTTTTCCCAGTAGCCCCACTGCAAAGAGCAAGTGAGAATCGGCATCACAAGAACACGGTCCTTGTCCATCAGCCAAAATCACGTCAACATTGCATGGTGTTTTTAACTGAAGTACAGCAAAAGAATGAGAGGTGGGGGATTTTCATGGTCACTTTGTCATTGAAAAGGGAAAATAATTACCAGAAAAATAATATTTTCCCTGATAGTATAGGGTAATTAGTTTCCCAGGGAGAAAACGTTGGTAGCGAGGGGCTTTACACAGGGAGCCTTTGTAATTTTATGGATGCTCATCTATCAACTGTCAGGTTGTTTCAAAAGAACCCTGGTCATAATGTTTTCCCTCTGCACCTTTCCCATCATGGTGGCCCAAATTTGCCTGAATAACCATTAGTCTTCCTGTTTGCCCAGTCTGGGCATTTACGACGAGACAGGAGGTAGCAGCAGTGTGGCTGCGGCTGCACAGCACGGGGGTTTTGTCAGGGAGAGCATCGAGAGGCTCATCACAGCTTTGGTGCAGAGCATGGGCTGGCCGGACACACGCTTCACTTTTTCAGGCAAGGTAGGCTCAGCAAATTGAGTGGGACTTCCCTAAGTGGGGGGAAAAAAAAAAGGAGGAGAAGGGCTGAACTCGGTTCGTGTGTGGAAGAATGTCCTGCTCGCTTTGAGTCTATCGATTAAACACGTACCACATTTTCATTAGGCTTTCCCACATCACATTTTGGGGGCATCTTTCCTAAGACACAATTATTCTTTAGCCATGACACTGGAATTAATGAGAAGGAAACAGTAAATTTCCAGATCTGGGTGCCTCAAAGGATCCAGGTGCCTTGACACAGACAGATCTAACAATGTTCATTTCTTCTCGTAGAGGTGACCTCACCTACACAGTGATAAAGAAAGGGATTTGGGCTAAAACCTGAGGAAGTTTGGTGTCGTGGAGGCAGCAGCTGAAGGTTTTGCACTGTAAGCTCTTTCCTGGCAGAAGGGAATTATTTAACAGAGTGTTTACCCATTTTCAGGTTTGTTACCATGGCTGCTCGCTGGAGCTCCCCACTCCCCCCCTTTAGGGTGAGTTTACTTTGGGTTTAGAACAAAATCTTTTTACTGTCTTTGTGCTTTCTGTGTAGTCTCCTTTTAAAGGTAGTAGCCAGGGCAAGAGCTGCGCTAGAAACGACTGGGTTGTACTGGACCAGCCACATGCCACTGTCTCTGCAGAGGGCAGTCTGTTATTTTTCAGGACAGCAGGCAATGTCTTGCAAAAAAACCAACCCTAGCTGGCTTTTAGCAGCATTTAGTATTTAATTTAAGGAGAAACTTCTTGATCTTAACGTTAAGGACAGTGTGTGTTGTCAAGGTTCAGCACAAACCCCCCTTCTTTCCATTCTCTTTTTGGGTTAGTGATGTATCAATAACCCCCAATCCGGGCTTCGAGTGCTTCATCGACAATTGCAACAAAAAGGGTGAAAATGTGACTTGAAATTCTACGTGGACAAGGCAGGGGAAACCAAAACCAAACTTATTTGTCCTAAGTAACACTAATAATGCTACTGGTTTTCTCCAGCAAGGCAAATAGTTTCGTAGATTGGATTGCTTGTCTATGCAGCCTCTAATAATTATTGAGTTCAGTAAATGAAGGGTCTGTAAGAGCCCCTAACACGACAAACATGAATTTCTGAGGCTTTTACTGGGTGTGACTAAATAAATGTAAAAAAATGAAGGCCGGAGACCTCAAGCTCTTTTCAATTTCTCCTTGTGTTGCTCAGTGACGCTTAAGAGTAGCTGCAAATGCTCCCTTGATGGAGTCAGATTGCTTCTTTATTAATTCCATTCATAAATACACACTGGGTGACCAGTGGAGCACTTAAAACCCTGATAATCAAAAGCTTATTGTGTGTTTGAGAAGGTTGAAAGGGAAACTGAAGTAAATACCAAGGGAGAATAGAATAAAGTTTGAGTTTTTCTTTCGAAGCCAGCAGGAGGTCGTCTAAAGTCGAAGGTTATGCACCAGTTTTACCACTGAGGCTGTGATGGGGGATGTGGGTGTGACTGTGTGGCCAATTACAGTAGTAAAATCAGCATGCCATGCATAATTAATCGGGCACTCCGCAGATGGCAGGATCCCAGTGCAGCATTAACAACTATCTGATGGCCTCTGGACGTGTGAGACGTAGAGGACTTGTCCCTTTATTTCAGCTCCCTGTTTAGCTCTGCTCCAACAGCACAAGGCAAAACTCACGTGAAAGCAATAAATATGGAGGTTATTTCTTTCTTTAGCTGTGTCTTGCTCTAAAGCACAAAAAACGTTGACTTTGAAACCCCATTTTGGGGGGAGGAATTTAGTTACGAGCACGTTGCATTCGTCAGGTTGTCTGCTCAGTTCCTGAATGTCTGTGAAGAATGGAAAGGTGGTGTTTGCGCTGCGGTGAAATTGGGTTGGTTGAATGAATCTATAGAAGCTGAGCTCCTCCTTTTTGCTATAGGGCAGAGTTATAGAGAGCAGAAGCCGTTTCTCCCAGAGCTGCTAACTGACCAGATTCTCTGTACCTTCTGTAAAGCATCTTCAGTTCTCATCAGCTGAAGACTTGCATGAGCTTTCAGATGTGATGTAGCAATTTTGTTTTACAGTTTGTATTCCTTCTGCTTAACTGCCTATGGACTTTTCCTTAGGTGAGGGGTATGCCCTGAGGCTTGGGACCTGTGCAATGCTTTGAGCTCTTTTTGGATCTTCTCTTAAATTTTAGAGCTGGTGAGAAATAAGAAGCTGGTTCTGAGGTGGTAGGCATGATGGAACGGTGCAGTCCGTGTGTCTGTGATGTAGATGGGTGCATCCCGTGAAGAAAATGATCTGATTCTTCAGCACCTCCTGTTATTTTATAGAACCATTTCCATGACTGCGTGGCCAGCAGAGGATCTCACATGAGGAGCCATGAGAAGTACTGAGAACTGGAAATAAATACTTCTCTGAGATAAACAATAACATTGATCTTGGCTGAGCATAACACAGAATTTCACCCAAGACCCCCCTGTTTGGGTCCTTTGAAACCTCAAGTCCTAAGCAGGTCCCTTTCTGAGCAAAATTGCTTAGTTGCTTTTCTTTGGAGAAATACAAAACCATATTTAACTTACTTTTTCTTTTATCCTCTACTGATAACTGAGAATGATGGCAATGTGAGTGCTTTCTATTCTACTCCCCTCATTAAAACCACAAATAAAGAGAAAGAACTGAAACTCCCAGGCCACTGGAGTAATAATACCGTGGCTGACTTTGCAGAAGGATTGCAGAGAGGAATAAAGCAAGGAGGATGCTTGAGAAGTTGTCTTTGCCATCTAAAATGGCTCTTTAATAGGAAAAATGATGCACCATGACAGAAGCAAGCTAAATTATAGCTGAGGGAGGACTATACGTGAACTATAGAAAGGTATGTGGATCTCAAGTGGCTCTCAAAAACTGCTCCCGGTCAAGAGGAAGAAAACTGGAGCAAGTAGCTGTCCCCTCTAGTGCAAAATGGTGTTTGCATCACAGTTTCACTGCAGTGCAGGGTTGGAAGCACCTTTAGGTCTCTGACAATTGCATGGCCTGTTTGCCATGTCTTCTCCCAGGCAAATATCCCCCCGTAAATAGAAGAGCAGGGCTTTTTAAGCTGCTGGTGGCTGGCGGCTGGCAAACAGGACCCAGAATCGACCAGCAGGACTGAAACAAAGCTTCTCTTTTGATGCTGATCTAGGAGGGGACAACAACATAGACGGTAAATGAAACCAAAGACATTCTCATGTGGATGAAGAGACCTAGAGGGTCTGTTTCTGCCTGATGCATTCTCCACCGGGATGAATGCAAACTGCTAAGAAGCCTTCACTGATGTGGAGCTCTGGTGTAACCACTGGGCTTGCCAAGCATTACCTGGACTATGGAGGACTAAGCACATCTGAAGCCACCGTTCATTGCAGCACTAACGGGAGGTGGTTGGTGCAGCAAAGGAGGGAGACGTGGCACAGGGATGCACACTGACAAAGAGGCAGCTTTTACTACGTGCGTCCTTTCTGCTGCTGATCTACTTTTGTGTGTGGTGAGGGTTGGTTGGGGTTGGTTTTTTCCTACGTGCTGGTTACTTTTCAAACAATCTTCCATCTTCTCCAGCATCTGCAGACAAGTGCATAAGAGCTGAACTGTTTCTCAAGCTGGGTTTCTTGTTTGCTTGGCAGACCTTTTCTATGACATATGAGTTTTTAAATAAAAAAAAGCCGAGGGATGCAGCAAATCGCTTGGGTTCAGACAACGGAAGGGAGGGGGGGGGGGGAATCCCACCTAAACAATAGATATTTAAGTAGAAAGTGTTGCAGCTCCTTCTGACAAAGAGCCTCCAGAGGATTACAATGCAGTCAATGTTGCTTTAATTAAATTTAATGCTGTGTGAAATGCACTCTGAGAAACTTTGATGAATGACTGGGGCAATTCATGTGGCTCACTAAAGGGCATCCAGCCCTTGCAGGGGTGTCAAGCCACGATGAATTGGTTAGTACAGGCATGTTTATAGACTGCCTAAGGAACCTTGTATCTGTGTGGTAATGTCAGAGATAATGTTATGATTCTCTGGACCTTGGGGGGCTTTGGTGACATGGTTAATGAGATAGCCCAGGGAGTGTCCCAGTAGGTTACTTGCAGACCTCCCACATCAAAAGGAGCAGCTTTGCCCCTTCAGAGCCTGCCGTCCTCTAGAGCTCTCAGCTGGCCCTTGCTTTCCATAGGGCCACTTTTTTTTTTTTTTCCCCTACCTCCTCCCCCTTCTTTTTCAGTTCTTAATCAACATTAACTTTGGCTGCTGAAATTCAAAAGTTGTTGGGTTTAATTTGGTTTCTCTTTGACTGTCCTCCACAATGGCTTTCCAAGATTTTATAGGAACAGCAGCCACCACAGTTCCCCTCCTCCCAAAGCCTCAAAATGACAACAGAGCTTAAGCTGAGGAGGAAAAATGGAGAAAAAAACTTAACTCTCCTTCTCTCTATTCCCTCTCTCTCCATCACACATGAAGAAAAAAAAAAAAAAAGAGGAGGAATGTTTCTCTCATGCAGAGTTTGGCTACAAAGCAATAGGCTATGATAGTACAACTGGGTCTTTTATCTGCTGCACCCGAAGAAGTGAAGGGGGGAAAAAAGAACCCCACACCAAAACAGTAGATCAATTGATAAATGAAAGTCTGTTATTCAAGTTTGATTTAAAGGATTGATTATAGGCCTTTGGAAAAGGTTGTTTAACAATTTCCCTTTGTAGAGGGGGGAAAAAAACCTCACTGTACGTTTGGTTTAAAGTGAGGTTAGATGGCAAGGAAACATCCTTCTAATAATACAGTGATCTTTGCAAAATTCCTGGGTCAGGAAGTAGATGCTCAGTATATTAGATCATTGAAGGAGGAGTAAATACATCAGTCCTAACACAAGACTACCTCAAATGATCCTTCTGAAATATAAAAACCTGAACGTTTTTATTGTAGTCTAGAGGAAAGGAAGAAGGGGGGGCTGATGGTGGAGCTCAGATTTGATAAACTTCCTATCTCACAGATCTGACGACAGCGTTCTCCTTTGGATGACTTTGTGTGGTTAAGGCTTGTGATCTTGGGCAGAGAGATAAATACTGAGGAGAAACCAAGATGAGACCTCCTGAAATAGCACAAGCAGCATGTGAACTGGTCTTACCTGTGAATGGTCTGAACTCCATCGTCCCTGAAAGGTTCTGTTTAAGATGTAGCTTAAGATGTGTGCCAGTATCTGTTCATTGCAAACAACACTGAAGAAAGGGTAAACACAGATGTGTATCTATGTGACTTTTTAATATATATACATACACTTCTCTTGACTCAGATATTCTTGGTCTCGCTACTATTTCCTTTCAGATGTCATTGTAAAGTATATCTACCCCTCAAAAAAACCTCAAACAACAAAAAATCCCGAAGGAAATCAAAAAGAAGGAAATAAAAAGGCAAGAAAAAATGAAAGGAAAAACAAACAAACAAACAAAATCCAACCAAAACACCACCAAAAAAACCCAGACAAACAAAACAAGTCTTGTTTAGCTGACTCATCTCTGGCCACCTCAGTGAAATAACCAGAAATAGGCACCTGCTTTCTGAAAACCTTATTTATGTTCAACTGTTCTGCTGGGGGCAGCTTCCCATGGGAAGGGTTAGTGGGTGAGAGGAAGGTGGTGGTGGTGAGTTGTGTAGTTAACCATCATCAGAGCAGGTTCTTGGTATGTTGTGGACAAAAATGAAGGTTCTAATTGCTGTTTTTATTGAGAGGTGATTACCAAGAGCAGGACATCCCCAGAAACCTGTGGTATTAAGCACCTGAGGTGGAACATTTCTTTCAGGAGGTTGATTTGATTTGATTTTTTTCTTCACGTAACCAAGAGAAATGTCTCTTTTCCTCAGCACCATCCTCCTGGTGATAGGCTGGAAGTGTCAAACTGTGCTGAGACTTTTGCCCTCTTCCTTCTGCAGACAGAGCAGCTTCCTGGGTGCTGCTGTCAACTTTGTAAAGGGGAAAAAAAATAATAAAAAAAAAGGATCATTTTAGGGGTTGAAAGCTGCTTTCGTTGAGAACGTAAAAATAAATCAAGAAATAAATTCTCTACAAAGCTACATCTGTCAAAGTGGACAGAGATGGGCCAAGGTTGTGTAATCAGAAGGAAGATTTGTGCTGGTGTGTGATGGTTGTGGAGAGCTGTATCAGTTCTCCCCTTGCTGCAGCGCTGGGAGATGCTGCTCACCCTTGCCTGGGTAGCTGACACAACCTGCCTGGCCCTGCTGCCACCAGGGAAGGCAGAAAGCGTGCAGAGCCAGGCCAACCCCTCCCTGCTCTCTATCTCTCCGTTATCGGAATCAACTATCCAGGTAGAAGCACTTAAATGGCATTTATTTAATAAGTTCCTCGCTGCTGGCCAATATTGCTGTAATGAAGTTGTAACGAGATCAGGGAGGAAGCAAATGCCAGGTTTGGTTTGGTAACTTGTCTTGCAGGGAAGAGGGGGGGGAAAAGGCAGAATAAGCTGAGCTGTTTCCAAGACCCTAATCTATTTTTAAATAGGTCTCTCTGAAACTGTAGCAGCAACAACAATCTTTGCTGTAGTTAATGGGCTGTCAGTGTACCCTTTATTTGAATGACTGTTTTCTGAATCAGAAGTTAAAGACATCGTGTCGTTGTCACTGGGTCAGTGGCAGTAAGTCTAACAAAGGACCTTGAAGCCACCGTGAGCAGCAGCTTCTGAGAGCTTCAAAGTACCAGCAAGGTCAGGGAAAAGGCAAACACAGCTAACAGTGTCCCAGTCTCACCCGGGTGGCCACGCAGGGTGTTTATGGCAACGAGTCTTGAGCATAAATCCCCATCCCCAATGCATCACAACCCTGGAATGGGGGGGGGGGGTGGTGTTTCTGTTCCTCGTTGCCTTTGAAGAGTAGAATGGTGCAACAATTCATAAATCTGGTTGTAGAAGAGAGTTGTCACAGAAGCGTGACTTGAAAAGCCAGAGCTGTTGGTGATCCTGGTGGTAGACAAGTGTGAAACCCTGAGCGCTGCCACCAGTATGTGATGGGGTCAGCAGAGGGCTCAGAAGCCCTCTGTCCTGGTTCAGGAAAGCTTCCTTCTGGGGAAGTCAGGGCCCAGAGCTCTCATTGACTTCTGTGGATGTTCCAAACCTTGAGACGCAGCAGTCATTGGTGGTAGGATGGCTCTTGTCTCCTCAACAACCTGGAATGATGAAACTGGATTGAAATGGAGAGGTGCTGCGACTCCACAGGAAAGCTGCTGTGCTGGGCTGCCAAGCTGATGGAGAGTCTGGAATCCACTCACCCTGAGCGTGCCCTTTTCCAGGGATTCCTACGAAGAAATGCAGGAGAAAGGTCTCCCTCTTTGGGCTGTTGAGGTCTGGGGGGAGTTGACTGGTGGCTGTGGAGACAGGCAGTTAGAAATAGAAGTTAAAGCATGCAGAGGGAGGAACACGTGTTGGATGCAATGTTTTAAGCAGTGCAGAAGAAACAAAACGTCTACTTTTCTAGAGGTGGTTTTACCTCAAATGGAGGAGCTGCCCCGTTCCTGCTGGGCCTGCAGATCATCCATCCCTTACCAAGAGAGAGCTGAACCTCACTATGTGGGTTGCAGTAGCTGGGTCCAACAAGGTGGGCTCGGAGCTCGATTTTGTTCTTTCAGTTGAGCCCTCCTCGCTTTGGCGTGTTCTAATCAGACGTTTAACGTGATTTTAACATAGGGGGGTTTTGTATCCAGTCTCTTTGCTTGGCTTAAAATTCATCTCCAGGCTGTGATCTAATGGCAGTAATTACCTCAGAAGTGCATACAGTACAGGATATGTTTATTTTTGTTTCAGCCAAGGCAAATGATTACAGGTCTTGGCTTCACTTCAGGGCTCAGCTCTGTTAGGAGAGCCAAAACCAACATCTACCTTTGCAATCTGGCAAGCAGGTCCTAAATACCTTACGAGAATGTTTGATTTAATAATACGAAGGGTAGGGAGAGCAGCAGAGCAAAGCCCTTTTGAGTCTGGATGTTGCAGCGAATGGCTGCGCATTACTTTCTAACTCTCTGTTGTGCAGTGACCCAGCTTTGGCATCTAAGGACTACCAGGGCTTATTAGCAAATGGCAATTTGCTCTCTAATTCTCTTCAGTTTCCTCAGTGCCTCGTCAGCAATTTGACTAATGCTGGTAATAACAAGAAGGGAAAGCAAACTACCTGGGAGGATTTGTCTGCGTGTAGGTTTGGGTAGCTATAGGAATAATTCAGCATGTTATATGCAAAAAAGAAGTTTGCATAAGTGCATGCCTGGAGCTCTTGCCACGTGTGCAAGCGTAGCTGTTCCCACTTTGTTTCCTGGTAGGAGCGTGTGATGAGAGAGCGGTGGATGAAGAGAGAGAGCCATCTACTTTATTCCTGCTGAACTTTATCCTGGTGATAACACCCACCCTGCATCCTCTGTCCGTAGCGGGTGGACTGAGAAGCTTCTGCTTCATGCTTCTGCCAAGGTGCAGAGGATTTAATTCTTATTAGTCCTTCAATTTAATTCTACTTAAAAGAATTGCAACGTAAAGATCGAGTCTTTAACTATGGGAACTTGTCATCCTTCCCTCAGTTTAATTTCTTTGTGATGTGTACCGAAATGCAGCTGGCTATTTTGGATCAGCAGCTGGCTGCACATGGAAACCATATGAAAGAGTTTTGTGGATCCTAGCTGTATCTGTAAAAAGAAAACATGCCCCTTTGAATAGCTGACAGCTTTCAGGGATTGGGTTTTTTTGTGAGCACAACTAATGCAATGTCCTGATTTCACACGTCCTTCTGTATCTCTTTGGAAGAGCAAGAAGGTAGGGAAGGAAGTGGAGAGCACCCATTCTAGTAGGCACCTGAAGAGAGAAGTGAGATAATGATAATAACTTTGGAGCTGCCACAAGTTTCTGCAGGATCTAGGAGTACTCAGCACATCCCTCAGCCTTTCCTCACCAGAGCCCTTCACCATCCTCCCTTGGACTCTCTCCAGTATTTCCCTGTCCCTCTTGAACTGGGGAGCCCAGCACTGGACACAATGCTC
>JANHFX010018786.1:3896-22022 GCA_027560015.1 Chloroceryle amazona | reverse complement strand
AATGCTCCAGCTGTGGTCTCACCAGTGCAGAGCAGAGGGGGAGGAGAACCTCCCTGGAGCTGCTGCCCACACTCTTCTGCATGCCCCCCAGGAGACCCTTGGCCTTCCTGGCCAGAAGAGAAACTTAAAAGAAGAATCAATTCTATCTGCTTTCCTTTTCCTCTTCTCCTATACAGCTGCAGTCATAAATGAAGCTCATTTACCCAAGTGTCTGGCAGTGTATATCATTTACTGAAGGCTGCCAAAACTCAGGGCTAACTTTGCATTTGTTATTGAGGACAGTGCAGACCTAGTGTTGCTTTGAAGGGGACGGAGAAGGATAAATTATTTTAGTTTGATCCTCTTTCTGAGACAATTCCTCCCATCCTACCCCGAATACTGACAACGCTCGCTTTATTTGTCAGCAGCATGATGACTGCAGTAGGATGTGGCTGTGAAACTCTGCTCGGTGAGACAGACAATGGCAAGAGAGCAGGAAGATGGACGTGAAAGCTGGACTCTGTATGGGCTTAGGAAGCCAGTGCAAGGAGCAGAGATCCCAGCTCTTCTATTTGTAAAAAGGTGACTTGTTGTTGTTGCTTTAAATTCGATCAGTTGCAGTCGTTCCACATTGCGTTGCTGGGGTCTTGGGTACAATTAATTTCAAACTGTGTGAGCTGTGGTTGTGGGAAATGGTCTAAAACTCTGCAGCACCCAACTGAAAGCCCTGTTGAATTTCAACAGGAGGTTAAAAGAAGGGACCTTTTCATGCTTTCATAAGATCAGAAGCGATACCTTTAAAATCGTGGTGTAGAAAGTCTGTCGAACTTTGTGCACTGTTTGTAAAACCGTGAAGCATTCCATAGGCTTGTGAAACTGAGGAACAGTGGAAGATCTGAGAGCTTTGGAAAGAAGGAGCCCTGTGGAACTGAGCTGGAACTTCATGGCTTCCATTTCACCTCGGATGCAACGCTCCTTAAGGTTCACAACCCTTGCACGTGTCTCTCCCAAAGGTTTTGAAAGCACGGATCTGAAAAGCTGTTGGACTCCTCTAGGAAGAAATGGCTGGATTTGCTTCACTGGCATTAACTGCTGCAGTAAGTGGCAGCCAGCATAAAAACAAAGACAAACCAAGATGGTAGTGGATGTGTAAAGACCATCTCACAATTACTCTGACAGCAATAAAAATGCAAAGGCTTGCACAAACACGTATATGTAGCTATACTGTCATTTCCTTCAGACTCCGAGATGGTAGGGAATTGGGTTACTCAAGCAAAACACAACAGAAATGGCCAAAAAAAGCACTGCTATTCCCATAAATGGTAGGAAAATGCAACAATACTCTGAATGACCTGCAGACATCAAAGAGATCGAGGCCAAGGATCTTTTGCACTTATCTATACTGTCTTATACATAGGTTTGTTTATAATACACTTAGACATAGTTATCTATGCTATTTAATAAGATTTGATAAAAAAATTTAACAAGCAAGTCTTTGAAACAGTTTTCTTCAGCAAAATCATTCACTGAAAGAAATAACCCTTGGAAAAAGGGAACCTGCTGTGTGGCAGTGATCCTCAGGCTTATTGTGTTACTGCTTTTAGTAGAAACAATTAAAAAAAAAAGTAAAATATTGTTGATCTACCTATGGAAAAGTTACTCCTTTGAAGGCTGGAAAACTGTCCTTTATGAAACGTGCAACTTCGCAGAGCTTCCCATTTGTTGGAGTTTTTTCAGGCATCCTGAGAACGTTCCTGCTTGGTCTTCAAATGAATTTATAAAGAGAGGAGATCGCAGGGTGCTTTTCCTTGGGGGGGAAAAGTAGAACACCACAACCTCTTGGAGGTTAACGGTGAGGGGGGAGTAGTAACTCGAGGTTTCGATGGTTTTATTTCAGCGAGCGCCTTTTGGAGGAACAGGCAAGTTTCTGAGGGCTCGTGTGCTCCGTAGCATGAAACCAAAGCCACAAAGTTCACTTGAGAGAAGAATAGCTGCTCACGACTTAATTACCTTGATCAATAAGATGATTTAGAGTTAGGAGGGATGTGTGCAGGAAAGGTCGGAATCTGGGAAGAGCTCAGGGATGGTTTAATGTGCTTGTTTCCCCAACTCTCCCTTCCACCGAGATCATTAAAGTCAGCGGCTGCTGAGATCTTCAAAACATCACGGACATCTGTAAACTTCTTTATCTAGAAAGAAAAATTCCGTGAGGGTTTTTTTTTTTCCTTTACATCCACCAGTAGCCGAGCCAAGCTCGTTGCGAGTAAGGAAGATTTGTAATATCAAAGATTTCCTTAATTTTCATTGCCGGGCATAAAACATCTGACAGTGTTTGCCGAGAAAACCAAACTGCCTCGCTTTGTTTGTACAAGGCAAAGGCAAAGTACAGAGCATCCGTCCGCGAGCGAACATCAAAGCACCTCTGCAAAACCAGGGATGGTGACATATATTTGGAGAATCAGTATGAGAGCCGCCTGCGAGAGGGTTGGGGGGGGGGCTCTGCACTTACCCAGCATAATCCTGATTGGAGCCACGGCTTTTCTTTTTGCTCTTTATTATCACTTCGTGGGTAAGGTTTGTTGATGGGTAGGATTAACAGCACATTTTCGGTGACATTTAGCTCTTTTAACAAGCTCTCTCCAGTCAAAGGTGGCTGGCCTGAAAAAAAAAAAAAAAAAAATGGAGAAAAGTCATTAAGCAAACAAATCTTTGCCAAGAGTTGATGCTAAACATGCCATCACCCTGTGTGAGTTATTCACTGTATATGAAATTTATTCCACGAGACTGTGACCTTGATGTTGATTAACCAGAAATCCCTTCTTCTCTTGTCATTATTAACAGCTTTAGGTGCCTCGAGTGGCCCCTCTCTCTTTCTTTTTCTTATTTTTTTTTTTTTCCAAGCATCCATTAAGGAAGATTTGTTCAATTTATCATTTCTTTCGTAGCGCTGCTCACTGACATAACTTCTTGAGGCACAATTGCTCGTTTCCATGAGGCTGCCAGGACAGCAGCGGGCTGCTCACGCCGTCCATCTGCCCCTCTCAGCTTAACCCCCCTTTACTGTGGTGATGGATCTGAATGGTCTTGATGGTGGATCTGAAGGGCCTTCCTATTTCCCAGGCCGTGGTAAGGCTGCTTTGTGGCTCTCTGGGCAGAGGTACTCTCTGTATACATGACAGAATTTCTGGACTAATTTTTGTGGGGTGGAGAGGGAGCAGATTAAGTCTGTTCTTGACTTGCTCAAGGCTCAGAAGGGCCTCTCTGTAGACGTAGGAGATGGAGCATCAGTAGATTACCCTTAGGTCACTCAGCTTTAAGTAGACCCCAAATATGGAAAACAGTTTAAATCTACCTCCAGCTCAGGATAAACACAGGATCAGAGTAAGAACTGAACTTTTGGGTGCCTGCTGCGATGCATGAAACCATTTAGGGAACAGAAACAGTGCAAGTATTCACGTGTGCTGGCAACTTCTGCAAGGGGAGGGTGGGGGAATCAAGGGACGAGAGCTACACCCAAAAAAAATTCTAGGTGTGGGTTTTTTGGATTCTTTTTTGGGTGAGGTCACGGGGTGATAAATGGAATAGACTGGGAGAATTGAAAACTGAGCTTGCTGTAAAGGCTGATTAGAGTGCGTTGCGTCCCAGGCTGTAGCTGGCACCTCTTGCTATGAAGAAAACCTGGCTGCTGTAGATTTTGTGGCCGTTGGAATAGAATAATTCAGGGCTTTGCAGTTCTGCTGTTTAACTCTCACCCTTGGCAGCCCACTGGCACCACTCTCTTGTGGTGGGATATAAAGTTTATCGCTGCAGCTCTATGAGATTGAAGCTGCAAGCTTCTGTTCTGTTCTGCAAGCTTTCTGTTCTGCAAGCTTTCTGGATCCATTATTGACAGTCCATATCATAGAATGGTTCGGGTTGGAAGGGACCTTAAAGGTCAGCCCATCTTCCACGAGAGCAGGTTGCTGTTCAAGCTGGCCTTGAACACTTCTATTGATGGAGCATCATGATGAGGCAGACTCGGTCCTAGCTCGCTCATCCTCATGACCTTGCCATTGCCACTGAGATTGTACAACGCCAGGAACTTTGGCAGCGCTAGGATGTTACAGCTCACCGTTAGCTGGCTGGTTTGGTCTAGCTACCATCTGATACCCTCCTGGATTTAATATCTAGCTTCATTACGCTGCTGAAGATGGTCAGGTTACGTTGATACTGAAAGCAATTCAGGACTGCACCTCGCACCCGAGTCCTTTGTGTGTCATAAACCAGATCTTCTAGTGGCAACTCCACAACAGAGATGGTCCATCACAACTCCTTCCAAAGCTGCTGATTGCCCTGCAGCTAGGGAAGGGCTGGGCAAAGGAACGTATGTACTTTAAATCTTCACGGGGCTTCTAGAAGAACGTAGAATGCACCTTGCAGGTTGTTTCAGTTGCTTTGAAAAGCCACCCTGAATATGTTTCTTAAATAGATTTGGCCGTGAGGAAAGGGAAGAAGACATCATCTGTTCACCTTGTTAAATACGTGCTTAAAAAAAAGTTGACATCATTATGCAACCTGGCTGAATTCCATAATTTTAACCATTTTTTGGCAACATGTTAGTTGAACAAACTCTCTTCCAGTTCCTGCACTGTAGACAAAGATAATATAAGGAAAAAATCTACCAAATTATATTAAGGGAATTGAAAGCTGAGAAACTAAATGGATGTGAATGAGGACAAGAGGATACAATCGTAGAAGTCCTTGTAGCTTTCTGCTGAGAAATAAACCTCACGTTTATGGATGAGGTTTTATGACTGGATAGTACTGGTTAAAAAAACACAGTGCACTCTGCATGGGTTTGAATTCATAGGGTTCGAAGTAATTTGCTTTATGCTCTTAAAGAATGAGGAAGGTGCAAAATGACTGTTAAAAAACCCCACAACAAAACAAACAAAAAACCACAAGTAACCAATAGCAACAAAAAAACAATGTAAAAAAAAAAGCAGTGCTACTCCTACTGGAATATTTTTACAGTGGGTTTTGGTTTGGTTGGGTCTTTTTTTTTTTCAAAATATGCAATTTCAAATCAGTGATGACCATCGTAGCTTTAGCTGTGGCAAGAAAATGAATTGGAGACCTCTGTGCTGCTGTGTTAATGGTGCAGAAGGCCTGTAATAAGAGAGAGTCACTGCATTAGAAAAAAATCCATCTAAACCCTGCTTAGATTTTCATGTGCGTTCAACTGAGCAAACTCGAGTTGAAGCCAATCTCTGATGCACACTCTGTAACTGTACTGGATGATGGACTGTCCAGTGGTGAAAACAATAGTGTCGATCTCAGGTTGAGTCTACGGATGGCTTCAGATGTGCTGGTTGACCTTGGAGAGATTGCTCGGGCTGTGTCTCTAGTGTAGGACCAAGGAGAAATGCGATGTTGGAATGGGCTCTGTATATGCTGCATCTCCCACCTCTCGTTCCCATGCAAGGAGAACTTGGATGTGTGGAGGAGAAGAGAGCTGGAGCATGATCTAGCATGTCTCCTGGTCCAGGCGTGCAAAGGTGGAGGAGCTCTGCTGTCTGCAGTGCAACCCGGCCAGGCTTCTCCCTTTTTCAGCAATATCACGATATTGGGATTGCGTTTACCAGTCTTGTTCGGGAGCTGAGGTGGACTGTGCAGCACTTAAATATTTCACTGGCGTGGGCAGCTAGAACATTAGAGAGAGGGTCTAATATACAATCATAGAATCATAGAATGGTCGGGGTTGGAAGGGACCGCTGGAGATCCTCGAGTCCAACCCCCCTGCCAGAGCAGGGGCACCCAGGGCAGCCCACACTGGACTACATACCATAGGTACATGGTAGAGATATAGGGCATAGCTACAAAAATCCAACTTGGAAACACCAGAGATGAGTATTTTGCTATTAATTTCTGTCTCAACCACCAGCATCCAGATGTTTTCTTCTTTCCGAGGGAAGGGTGATGGAGGTGCAAACTCCAGTTGCAAATCTCTGCTAGCGGCACCAGGATTGCACGTACGGCAAGAACCGGCCAAAATATTCCTAGGGAAGAGGTGATGATTTCTCAAGCTTTCTTTCCATTAGCTATAAAAGAATGAGCTGTGCTATATCTAATTCAGAATTAGCAGCACTGCTGATACGCTTGATGTTTTTAACGCCCTGCTGTGGCTTGGTACAATTGGCTTTTCTGGTGTGTCCGAGTGAGGAGGTTTTGCAGGCTGCACAAAACGCAGCCTGTGTGGCATCAGCTCCCCTGTTGATTTAGTTTCATTTTCTGTTTTCCTGCCTTGCTCAACTGCCTGTAACGGCATTGAAGTATTCTTCTGATCTTTGTTTCCATGTGTTCACAAAACGCAGTTTTTGAAAGCTTTCATGCCAAAGGGACGTGCAGAGCGAGGGGGAGCTCTCAGGTTTGTTTCAAAAGCCATTGGCAAATTACATACTTGGTTGAGCCTTGTTTATAAAAACTTGGACTGAGAGAGCCTTCACGTTGATATTAGATTAGATGAAACAAGGAAGGGTGGTGATATTAATGAAAGTTTCATGAGAGGGTCTGTGGTCCCAAGAAGCGTGGCTAGATTTTCCCCTCCTCCCACTGTCGATGCTGCATTAGAAGAAGAGCCTTGATTTAGTGGTTTGGAGTGTGGCATGTAATAAATTGGTAACTCATCGTGGAAATATGAAGTCCCATTGCTCTTCACCTTCTCCACTGAACTTCAGGACTCCCAGCCAACTTTCTCCCTACTCCTCCCCAGTTGATACAGATCAAGCTTTGCTAGTAATGCTCCGGTGTTTTTTGCCTCCTGCTACTGCCGAGTTGTATGACCTGGGGAACTGTGGATCCATTTCTGTCCTGGTTCTCAGCAGCTTCATGCATATTTGCTGGGAGCTTCATACAGGAAAATCCATTCAATGGACACATACTGAACATGAAGATGAATGGCTTACAGTGCAGGCAGACTTTTTAGCCCAGGATGGGCAAGCGTATTGTACAAAGCAGTCAGCAAAATGATGGGCTTAATGCACAAGAAAGTGGCTTTCTGTAGTGGCCTTCTAGAGCCTTTCTTCTTTCTTCTACTGTGTTAAGATGGGAGCATGATACAGAGTGCTGCTTTATTTCATCCTCCCTGGGAGGAACTTCATGAGCTTTTGCTGTCTCTCAGCCTGAAGTCAGAGAGCAGTTGGGCCATTTGAGTTCTCTGGATTTGGTTCAGTGCTTGGCTAGAAAGCAGCCGCTCACCGAGCCGAGTGTGGCCGATTGGAGCTGGAAGGGAACTGCAAAACCAGCAAGGCTGCCATAGGTTTTCTTCTTTCCCTCTCAGTTCTTGTTGCCTTTTTTCCCCTGTATCATATGTGTTTAAAGACAAATATTGAGTAGCGTGCAATGAACAGATACTGCTACTTCCCAGCAGCCTGAAAGGCAGGAAAAGCTTTGGATTTTGGAGATAGGAAGATGGGAGTGAATTTGTCTTGCGCTCCGAGCCGTTGTCAGTGACTAATTTCTTTTGGGATCAGAAGGCCAACAAACATAGGTTGAAGTTATTTTTGGCCCTCGTTCCCAGCCATTGGTGAACCAGTTCAGAGGTGGCAACTGCTTGGTCCTAACCTCGTGAGATTCATCTTCCTTTGTTCCCCAGCTGATCCATAGTGCCTCTGCAAAAAGAAAAAGCCAACAGTCTACAGAAGCTGGCGTATATAAGCCAGAGGGCAGGGTTTTTAAACCTCCTTACAAATTGCCTCAGATTTCCTGAGGGAAGAGAACCAGGAAGGGCAGTTGCACATCTGTCATCACTGTTTTACTCGCAGATCCTCTGAGCTTGACAGCATCTCAGAAACAAATCGGCTGCACTTGCCATACAAGTTGCAAAATGTTTGTAAAATCGCCTTGCCTTGGTAACGCAGCCGGCAGAAAATTTCCTGCCTCTGGTGTGTATTCACCTTTGTAATGCTTCTGCTTTTATTTTCTGTGCAGGGAAAGTCTCTAAGAAGGAATGTGTCTAATTATCACTTAGTGACTCCTAGGGACCTGTTACTATCCCGGAACTTCAATGCCGTGCTGAATTTGTGGATTGAGTTTTTCCATCAAGCCCGTGGAAGCTGCGACCGCTCTCCATTATTTGCGCCTCGTTGTCAGATAGCACTGAACCTCCCAAAACACCTCTGCTGAAATGATGGCTTTCAGAGCCAGTAGTATATTCCTTGCCTGTTTAACAGTTTTTGCAGCACTTGGACCAAATTCTCTCGAATCAATAGCGTTATGCTGTGGTGCAGAATTTCAGGCACTCTATTTAGCAGACACACAGAGTTACTTGATCTCAGCTCTTTCAGTGGCAATGAATCTCCCACTTTCTTCATAAATTGTATTCAATTATCACTTCTTTAGCCTGTCTTCGCAGGCAAGGTTAGCCATCTCGCTTTTCATCTTGCATTTTAAGCAGAAGAAACAATAGCAGCAATCACTTCTGCATTTTTATGGCCTAATGAATTAATAGAAGAAGTTGCAGCCGCAAAGGAACTTTGGTTGTTTGTCTAACGCGCTTTTACAAACTACTCTTAAGCCCCATGAGATCCCCTGGATTCAGCCTGGTGTTATTTGTCTTAGACTGACAAATGAGTTACACAAAGGCTGCGAGACCTGTTGAAAGTTGCCGGAGTCGGTGTTGGTGTTAGGAAGAGGGCATCAATATGCTTGGCTAAGTATCCCTCGTGCTGCTACCAAAGCACCGTGCTCTGGCTGTTCCAGCTGACGGTGAGTGGTCAAAGTACCAAGTTAAATCAGAAGGAGATTCTACAGCTAAGTGAAAAACTGGTTAAACCTTTGCACTTATTGCTGTGAATAGAACAAAGACTCCTTGCCTCCCATTGAGGAAATCGGAGCGGTCTGAGCCCATATGTTATTCCACCTCAACAGTGGCGTAACTGTCCCGGAGATTGCACAAGCTTCCTTTACGCTGCCAGCATAAACTGCCACATTCACTTCATCAAGCCCAAGTGTTAACTACTTCCCATTAACTCAAATGTTCCCAGGTTCAGGATCAAGAGAACCTGCTTAAGCAAAGCATCTGTCTGGGTTCCTCTCGAGTTAATGTTCCGTACAGCGCGCTTCTGAAATGCTGGCGAGGGAAGAGGGGGAAGCCCTGGCAATTCTGTTTCTGCCGCTGTTTAGAGGGGTGGGGAAAAAAGAGAGGCAACCCCCCCCCCAAAAAAAAAGCTTATTGTGTGCCACCTTCTTATGAGTTTGGGTCTTTGCTATGAGCTCTGATACTCCGAGGAGTTGGAGAAGGAGAGTTTTGTAGTCCAGTCACAGAGGTACCCCTCAGGAATACGCAGCCCCTCCAGCATGTGAATCCACCGAGTGCAGGGCAGTACCAGGAAGCATTGGGCGGCTCTTGTCCAAAGGAACGATGCTAACGTGGTACAAATGATGCAATATCTCAACCTGGTGCAAATGATGCAATATCCCAGATCTCCATTTCACAGTATGTACGGGGAGGAGGGGGAATTATCCAGATGACCTCTCTGTGTGGGAAGAGGGCTAAGTGGAGCAAGATGCAGAGGCACGTTTAAGTCACAAATGAATATTCCATCTGCATAGTGAGCTCACTTTTTACTCACCACAGGATGTTTGAATCAGAGGAACGCATCGGTTCATGCAAACCTAATGCCTTCATCTCGTTAGAGCTGGCTTCGGCTCTGGAAACATGAGTGATCTGTAGTTTCCCTTATGCAGCTCTGCTATGGAGGGCAGCCTTGTTCCACTCTTGTTTCTGCGTGTACCTAAAGACACGTCATGTGCCAGAGGGGAATTCCAGCTAGAAAGCCATAGCCACACGCCACAAACAGGCACTCACAAAGAGTGAAAATAAGCAAAGGGGGTAAGCCCAGATGCGACAGCACCCTGCAGTAGTCTCCTATCCTTTGCTCAGTGAAGAGATTTCATGAACCTCCCTCTTGTTTGGCTGTTGATTAACTTCCAGTAACTATTTCTTAGCTGCCTAGCTGGCATATTCCGCAGAGTTCTTGCATCCACATGGTCCTTTGTGCAGGGGTTGCTCATGATTCCTACGTACCGTGTGAGGAGCCATTCTCTTTGATTAGAACTTGACTCCTATCTCCATTTTTTCAGTCCAAAGTTCTCGTCTTGGAAGAAATAGTTGATTCCTATACATCTTCTCCAGACTACTTTTTCATGTTTTACCTTGAGGATCAGCATGAAAATCATTAAGGCAAAGAAATGAAAAGAAAACCACATCTCGATTGATGGAAGATCTCTGCTCTGGAGCTGTGATGTGGGGAGGATGTGCGTGTGTAGCTGATGTGGAAGAGTTACCGAAGAGACTGTCAGTGCCAGTAGCTGAAATGTAAGGGCAACACACATCAGGAAGTCATCTTTTTTTCAGGGATTTCTAGGACTTTTGGGGTTGTTCAGCCTGGAGAAGAGAAGGCTTTGGAGGAGACCTTATTGCCACCTTTCAATAAATAAAGGGGGCTTAGAAAGGGGGAGAGGTTTTTTAGTAGAACCTGTAGCAATAAGACAAGTGGCAATGATTTTAGACTAAAAGAGAGTTGACTAGATATAAGGAAGACATTTTTTACAATGAGGGCAGTGAAACACTGGCCCAGATTGCCCAGAGAGGGAGTAGATGCCCCATCCCAGGAAATATTCAAGTTCATGTTGTCTGGGGCTCCGAGCAACCTGATCTTTTGGAGTTCTTGTGATCTCATTGCAGGGGCGTTGGACTAAATGACCTTTAAAGGTCCCTCCCAACCCAGCCCATTCCATGATTCTATGAAAAAGCAATGCTAACACGGAACAGATTGTCATTACCAGCACAATCTCCTCGTGCCACAGGGGATTCTTCGGCTGGCACGCTCGCTTCAAGAAGGGCACCGACACCTCGGTGTTCCCCATGTAGATACTCCCTCCTTCTGCGCCCATCATGCATTGTCAAACCCCAAGCCTTCCAACGTGATGAAGTTATTTGCTTGTCTCTCTGAAACTTTCCTGTTGCTGCAGTTCTCTTCTTGTGTCACCTGGTGGCTGCTGAGCCCTTTTACAGCTCAGAAGGTGCCGCTTGCTCCGGCCAGAAAGCTCAGAAGCACAGTCCCGGGAGATTTGTGTTAAGGATGCATTGGTCATAATTTATTATTTTTTTTTTATTCCCAGTTATGGAATCTGTCACCATAATCTTTCTGTAAGTAAAATAGCCTTTTTGTGGAAAAGGAGAAAAAAAAACAGGCATAAAGGTTCCATTTTTGAGTAATTCCTCTTGATAATTTGGTGTGAAGATCAAGCTTGAAAGTAGTTGATTCTTTATTAACATTCTCTTCTGCACAGTTGCACCCGTAAGTAAATTGATTGGGTCCAGAATAAGCAAGGTAATGATTTTTACAGTGTTCATCCTGATCTTCATCCCAAACTGGGGACAGTTCAAAGCAGAAAATACTGAGCAATAAACCCTGTGTCAGTAATCACTCTGTTTCTTTTCCAAGTGGGATCACTGTCCTATATGCATAACCAAGGGAATCATTTTCTCCCGCTGACAGAGAGGGATTTTGTTTACCCATGTGAGTTGAGTTTGCTGGAAAAGTGTGGCTGTTCATTTTGATTAATCTTGGAGTTTATAGGGGGGTGGGTTTTCTTCATGTGTGGGTTTTTTTTGTGGTTTTTTTTTATTGTTCCAATAAATACATCTATATAGGATCCTTCTTTCCTGTTTGCCCAGCAGAGCTGTTAGAAGGAGGGTGTTGTGGTGATCTCTCTGCTTGAATAAGAGCAGGTGGTTTTCACCTTTGTCTGTCGTCAGCCCCAGTTGCCACCTGGTTTACAATGAGAAGTGTGAAAAAAGCACACTTTTCCCCCAGGGCAAACAGACTTTTGGTGGCAGGTTTGTGTTTAAAGGGCAGATAATTAATAGCTGTAAAGAGTCCATTCCTCTAAACATTGCAAGGTGGTGATTTTCACTTGAGCAAGTACTACCAGGGGAGAAGTTTTTACCACAAAACAAAAAAACAGGAATAAAGAAAAAAAAACTTACTCAGGAATTTAAAGATTTAAAGTCAGGACTCCTGTTCAGAGCCAGAGTTCTCCTCTTACCTCTCAGATATTTCTATCAATCTGGTTTTGAGTGTCTTTGGTGGGACATCTGAGAGTATCTGTGGCTTTCACAAGGTTCTCAGAGCAGCTAAGGCTTGTTCTGCAAAGATGAGGACGACACCCCTCTTCCTTCAGTCTTTCTTTTACATCTGCATAGCTTTCTAAGTAGCATTTATACTGCTTTCCACCCCCACCCCCTCCCTTCCTTCCCCAAATTACACTTTTTGGTTTACACCCAAATTTTCCGTGCTGCTGGCAGCCGCAGAGGCAGCCAACTGCTCTGCCTGAGGTTGTAGCAGTGGTGGGAATGGAGAAGGACAAAAGATTGGTGAGACCTGGATCGAGGTGCCCATGTGGGAGGGGGAAGTACATGGGGACAGGGAGTATTCATGGAGCCCTGCGGTGTGGCACGGGAAAAAAACCCAAAAAACCATTTTCAGCTCACAACAGGGGAACTCTCTGTGGATTGAATGCTTCAAAGGGAGAGCCTGCCAGCTACAAAACCCCCCAAATCTTTAAATAATGTGGAGAGCGATGAGAAGAAGTCTGAGCTGCTGGCTGGCAGGAAGAGAGTCGGCTTTGCTCGGTCTGGGTGCAGAGCAGTGTAATCCCATTGGCTTCGGGGATGTTGCAAGGGCTTACGCCATGGAAGAATTTAGCCTGCTGAGTCCAACAGTCTTGACTTAAGCTGAATAATTCTTTTGTCCCGTCTCTGCATGGTGATTGCAGCAATAGGCACCGAAACGTGTGTTGGTTTTGGTTCCAGCGAGGCAAGTTTTACCAGGCTTGTGTGAGGGACCCTTGTTAAAACTGCACTGCTGAACTGAAGGGAAAGTTTCTTCAGCTTTCCAAAAAATTCTCCTCTTGGGCAGACTTCAAGCTTGGGAAATGTCAACCCGAGAGGTGAAGCTTAAGGAAAATTACAGGCAATAGTGGAGAAGCAGTTAGAATAGAAATCCTTTGCCAGGCTTGCAAATAACCATTAATAGTAGCCTGCTGGCTGTGCTACCCAGCTTCAAGGAAATTCTCTTGTAAAAAAATAAATAAATACAATAAATTATGCATTTCGATTAATTGAAGGAGCTAATTGTCCCAGAATATCAGGGAAAACTCTGCCTTGTGAAGGGTACAGTAGCTGCTGCTGGGGACCCCAGGACAACCATCTGCCTAAGCTGAAGTGCTTCAGGGGGTCACACTCCTAACAAGGAGCCCTTTGTTTTGAGGCTGGGTCTCAGCCACAGGAGACCTGTGGCCAAGGTGAGCACCCCAAACCCAGAAGAGAGAGAGGTGAGGGAGCAGGAGTTGAGGGGGCCGGGTTCCTCCAAGCCTTCTCTCCTTAAGAGGTACATGGAGCTTGTTCTTTGAAGTGAGTTCTGACACTTTTGCTGTAGTTCCTCCGGCCTCATCTTGTCCCCTGTACATTCCTGGTACAGGAACTGATGGTGTCTAGTCAGCCTTTGGTGGTGGATACCGTGTGCTCTTGCTTCTCTAGCTGCCCTGTAAAGTGGTATCTCCTGAGCCTCTGGTATGAAACAGGCAGGGAGAAAAATACACAAGTGCTAGAAAGTCTGGTATCTCTGTAGGGACCGAGACTTGCCCGATCTCTGTTTTGTTGGGGTTTTTTCTCTTTTCCAGTAAGTTTTTTTAATGCCTCCTTCCAGGAAGACATTACTTGGGTTTAATTTTCTTTTTTTTTGTACCTTCAGCGCATGCACATGATTTCAAATACCTTCCTCAGACTCGCATCCGTAGTTCTGCAGAGATGTAATGGGCAGGTAGGCATGGGAAGGAATCTGATTATACTTGAAAGACAAAATAGATCCGAATGGTAAAGCTATCCAGTACGTTTTGGGTTTCTCTCTGTAGTTTAGGTAGAAAGGATTGTTCTTTTGCCAGTGTAAATATATAATTTTACAAAGAGATGTCAAGGACTGCTTAACATACAGACAAAAAAAAAAGTTTCACACATCTGCCCTTATAATGGCCTTATGTGTTTGCATTCTACTTATTTATGCATTCGTATTTGGTTTATTTATGAGATCTTTGCCCAGAAATGTTCCCCTATTAGCTCTATATGGTTCTCTATGGTAATTAATAGATGGCTGTGATATTCCATCTGTTATTATTTCCCCAGCGTTTGCACCTACGAGCCCCCACCAAGACGAGAGTGTCATTTGGATCAGAGGATCAAAGCCTCTTTTGTAGTAGGGGCTCCACATATGCACAGGGAGTATCTGAGGCTTTCAATCTAAACACAGAAACTGGGTGTCAGTGGATGGGACTGGTGCTGGCCCCTGCACCGCGCTGACCAACCCACCCGGCGTTACTGGGACAATGTAGTAGTTGTGGAAGTCGGGCTCAGATCCTCTACGGTCACCTTTTAGCATCCTGCCCCCTCTCAGGGCTTTGGCACTCTCACAGTGTCTGCTGCCCAAAATGAAAGGCGTGATAGGATCGTGGTTTGCTTGCTGGGTGGGGGCTGTAAAAAATCCACCTGCCCAAGGTCACAGGAAGAGGCACGATAATTGCAACCCCAAGGTTGGGGGTTTCTTGCTTGTGAAATGGAATAACAGAGCAATATTTATTAGGAATCGTGTTTCTGAGAGATTCTGGGCACCAGCAAGGGCTCATTGGGAGCAGCAAGAGCTCAAGTCCACAGTCTCCTCTGCAGCAGGCTAGAGGTGGCTGCTCTGTCTTATGAGGAGCGGCTGAGGGAGCTGGGGTTCTTTACCCTGGAGAAGAGGAGGCTGAGAGGAGACCTTATTGCCCTCTACAGCCACCTGAAGGGAGGCTGGAGTGAGGTGGGTGTTGGTCTCTTCTCCCAGGTCACTGGTGATAGGACCAGAGGCAATGGGCTGAGGTTGCTCCAGGGGAGGTTTAGGTTGGATATCAGGAAAAATGTCTTTCCTGAGCAAGTGGGGAGGCCTTGGAACAGGCTGCCCGGGGAGGGGGTGGAGTCACCATCCCTGCAGGGGTTCAACAAACCTCCAGATGTGGCCCTTCAGGAGATGGTTTAGTGGTGGTAATATTAAGGAGAAGGTTGGACTCGATGATCTTGAAGGGCATTTCCAACCTTAATGTCTGTACAATTCTCCGATTCTACAGTGCTGAGCTGCAGCTCGCCTAGCACTTGTTCAGCTAAAAAAAAAAAAAATACCTAAAAAATCAAAAAAGTGAAAGCTGTGGCTTGTCCTGGCCCTGCCCTCCCCACGAAACCCTCCGGCAGAGCGAGGGTGGAGACTCTCCCGAGGGGTGACCGAGCGCGGGGCACCCAGCTCGCGGCCGTGTGGCAGCAGCAGATGTGCTGAGCCGGGTGGGACGGGACTGTCCTGCCCTGCCCTGCCCTGCCCTCCTACACACCACGCTCGCTTTTCTCCTCCCTGGCTCCTGCTTCTCTTCCACCTCCTCTGCACCTCCTCAGCAGCCCCGCTGCTCTGCCCCAGACCTGCTGCTGGTAAGTGCCTTGGTACCAGCGGTTCAGCCCTTGCAACTGGGATGGATTTAACTGGGTGTAGTGGGTTGGGTTTTTTTCCTCACCCCTGAATTTCTTGCTCTGCCATTGCTAAGGAATTTAATTCAGCAGCCGTTCTCCTCCAAGAGCCAAGGAAAGCTGAGTGAAACGCTTGCCTCCCTTTTCCCTGGCTCTCCAAGGGGTTTTATTGAGAAATTAGGCAAAAAACCCCCCACGAAATTACACGGGCGTTTACAAACGGGCAACCAAAACTTCACTTAAAGCGAAGTTTCCCTTTCCTTAGAAAGAAAACCAGTAAAGAAAGATGAACAGCCAAGACTATTTTGCAGGAGCTGCCATTCTCAGAGTTTGCCCATGCATGTTAACACCCGGCAGCTCGCACCGTGCGGCTGCCTGCGCCGCTCGCTCGCTCCCCACTTCCCACACAGGGCTCTTTTCATAGAAGGTAGCTTACAAATCCCTAGTAAATCGGTTGGCAATTAACTTACAGATTGCCCGAATCGCATTATCCTTATTTACTCAACTGGTTTTAATTTCCTACGCGCGTTGCTAAGAGGACCGTACGGTCCCGAGCCGGTGCTAGGAGGCTGTGCTTGCCTTCTTCTCATGCCCACATCCCTCCTCTGGCCAGTTTACACCCCAGTAAATGCGTGTGACTGGGAGATAAAATAGGGATGCTGACAACTCCTGTGAATTTCTACACATCCAAAGTACACATCTGTAGTAGGTGCTGTACTGTTTCAGCTTGCAGGTTGCAAGATGAAACTTTGTACTCATTAAAAAGCAGACAAATTACATCTCACTTAATTGTTCCTCTGGCAGGTTCAAGTATTCATTAAAAAGCCAGAAAACTGGCTTTTTTTTCTGTATTTTTGTAAAGGTTTTGAGGCAGCTTCCTTTAGAAAACCCTGCTGAAAGCTGCTGGTGTTGGGAAAACTCTTCCCCCTGAGGTAATTTTCTCTGTAGAGATAAAATAGTTTGAAGAACAGCCTGGATTTAAAATAAAACCCTCAATTATAATGCATTTCTTAATCAACATCTTACTAGCACCCCTACAGTACTTGGTTTTTCTCTCTGGGGCCAAAAGCTTCGCGGGAAGCCTGGCAGGGGTGAATGTTCCTTAGCTTTTTATGTAGACAGTAGATTTTAAAGCATAGAAATAGATTTACTGAAATCATTTCAAAGCCCCCAGCTGTGGTTTCAGGTAGATTGAATTTGATAGAAGTTTGTAGAGCATTTTGTTGGGTTGGTTGTTTCTTAATGTTTTTTTATTCTTTTTTTTTTTTAATGTTATAGTTTAGTTGTCCTATGAGAAAATGAGTCAACTTTACAGGACCAGGCAGGAAAGTGGCTCTCCTGAGAGTTTCAGTTTGTGTGCATTTAAACAGCAGGCAAAAAGATTTCATCATCATGATTTTTAAGAAAATCATTTTGTTTTGCCCTTAAGAAAAGATGAAATCTCAAATGCTGGTACTTTGCCTCCTGGCAACATTTGCTGAGACTCATTATCTCAGAAAAAAAGATTTTGCTATTAGGCTTGAACTGAAATTGATGCTGAAATGCAGGGAAATAAAAAAATTTTAGAAAGATTCAGGGGAAAAAGAAAAAAATCACTTCTAAAATTCCCCCAAAGCTCATACATTTTATATTTAGCTGCTGCAAAAATGAAATGCTACACGCAGAGCTGAGCTGATGAGGATACAAAACACTTTCTCATATTAACAACTGTCTCGCCACTCAATCTCCTGCTCATTTCTGATCGCAGGCAGATATTTGTAAGCCACGGGCAGCAAATTCTAGGAAACTTCATTTCAAGAAGTTTAATTTGCCTAAGAATTGATTTGATGAACATTCATCACGCTTGCTTCTTAGTCCTGACAAAGGCCATATGCCTTTGAACACGATAAATAGAGATGTATTTTTAATAAGCAATATTAAAAGCAATTTAATAATCAATTAGGAATTGCTGCCGGCTGCATGCAGCTGCCAAGTGTATTAGCTGTAAAGGAGAGTGCTCCTCTATTCCTCAGGCAAACTTTATTGCCAGATCAGCCAGGCAGCGGTCCCGCTCAGGAGAAGACAGGTTATGGGACTTCCCAAAGTCCTTTCCCACCAGCATCTCCAGAAGTCTGTCTTTTTTGTCATCCCAAGGAGTCCTTGGGTGGGTTACACTCCTCATGGCTAGCACGGATTTCAGAGAGACTGAACAAATGACCGTTCCAGTTCTAAGCCAATGGGTAGGCTGCAGTTTCTTTCTGCAATAGGTTTGAGCAGCTCCAGAAGTGTGAAATGCAGTTTTCAGTAACAGCCTAACATCTGAAAGAGGTACTTTACACACCTGTCCCTGAGGAACAGAGCACATCAACTCCATGTCTTCTACCCACAGCATCCCACCTGTCACCACAGGCAGCACAGCCATGAAGGGCTGTGACGATTTACACCAGAGGTCCAGCTAGACAGGAATCCTTGTAGCTGCCTTCTCAAGGGGCAGTATCATAGATTCATAGACTCATAGAATGGATGGGGTTGGAAGGGAGCTCTGGAGATCAGCGAGTCCAACCCCCCTGCCCCAGCAGGGTCAC
>JANHFX010018785.1:0-15742 GCA_027560015.1 Chloroceryle amazona | reverse complement strand
AAATAATTTGTGCTATATTAACAGTTATGCCTGGGAAAACAAACAAACAAACAAACAAACAAAACACCACAAAAAACCAACCAAACAAACAAACAAACCAACCACACCACCACCACCACCAAACAAACAAACAAACAAAATAATAAAAATTAACAAACAAAATCCAACTGAACAGTTTGAAAAATCCTCTTTATCAGGATTAAAAAGTTAAAACCTTGACCAAGTCTATTTTCAGCCTGTATTTATAATAGAAGCATCACTACTAAAATCATGGACAGAAAAAGAATTTTCATTTAAACTGGCATTAATTTATTAACTGAATCAGGACTCAAGGACAATAGTTATCTCAGTAATCTCTGCTGGGTTGAGGGTCTGAAGTGTAAGACATTCCTCTTGACAGAAAGGAAATATTTTTGCATTGGTCACCATATCAGATTGATTTAGATGAAAAGTATTATTGATCAGATATAGCTTATTATTTGTGCATTCTGAGAATTGCAGACAGAAAAGTGGTTCTGTAAATTGTTGAACTCAGTTTCATCATTCCTGACCTTACTTCCTATAGATGTCTTCTGTGACCTTGGTCAAAGATACTTCATGCTTAATTCTCTGTATCTGCATCATCATTTCACAGAGATACTTGAAGAATTAATTTTGCTCCTATTTGCAAAATATGTAGTGGGAAGTTGGTATAGGATTTTTTCTCAAGTTCTGTTTTATTTCACATACTTTTCATTTGGATTTAGTATTTTATATTAACTTACTGACAGGTTATTACAACACTTAATTAACTGGTTAATTAACTTTATTAGTATAATAATATCAGATGGAAACCTACTTAGCACCTTCAGAATTCATAACAATATAGTTGTTAAATATTTGGACTTATCTAGCGTTGATCATATGCCTGAGAGTTCAAGTGCTTAAGTGATTTAGTACATCTTCTGCAGCTTTTAAATTTTCATTTTAATGTGGAATAATTTTCTGTAAAAGTTCAGCAGTAATTCTAAAGTCCAAAAGTTCTATATCATTACACAAGCTTTCATTCATAAATTACAAGATAATATTAGAAAGAATCCATAGATCTCTGAAATTATACAGAAATACTCCTTTGCTTTTAACAGGGGAGAGGGACAAAAGTGTACATGGCTGGCCAAAGGATAATTAATGAAGTGTTTTCCCTCTTCATATAGTTCTAATGAACCCCTTAGTAGTGTGTCCTAAAAGCAGTGACTTGACAGCACCTTGGAATCTAAAACAGAGTAGAAATTATTGCTACACTTCTAAGGTGATAGCGAAATTGTTCAGCTCCAAATGGAAGTTGTAGAGCATAGGACATGGGGTACTAAATCATCTAGCAGCAGAGAGAAATTCAGGCTCATGATTGATGCCAGATTTCTTCTGGGGGATCAAAATCCATCAACCAAAGTAGCTACTGCCATTAATCACGTCTCTGAAGTGTTTGGTATTGCTGTGACTTATCAACGTGTAGCAGCTCCTCTGGTGGTAGGAAGTGGGAAGGGAGCAAGATGCTCATGTGGCCCTAAATGATGAGGCAGCAACACTGCAGGTGGAAAAAAAAAATAAAAAAAATACTCATGCTATGACAATCCTACAGGCAAGATTTTATCTAAACCCACAAAGACTGACTGTGTGCAATGAGCCAAGGTTGCTCTCTGTACTTACATCACAGGGGCTAGATCCAACATAGTTCTAATCATAAAACAGCACAATAGTGTATGCAGAGTTATGAAAAGCTGAGATACTGTCCTACCCTGTTCATGAGTGAGGAGAAGGGGATATGTGCTCCTTGTCTCCTGGTGCATTGTTTATAAAAGGGAAAAAATAAGATTGTCCTGACTCTCTCCTTGATGTTTTCTAGGGCTTTCTGAAGTTAGACTGTAGATTGACTGATATATTCAGGACACGAACCATCACTGAGAAACCTGTGATTTTAGTGCTTTAGGGTACCGTTGTTCTCTTTTTGTAAAAAAATTGTCACTGTCTCAATAACCCCGCATTTGAAATTTGATCTTTCCCACTGACAGTGAGTTCCTGATAAGCATTGCCTCAATGTCAGAGGAACCAGTAAATGACCACAGATCTTTTTGTTCCCTCTACATAATTTCATAATTTTCTTACCTTTCTGTAAACAGTTCCTTTCCTCTTGACCCTCCATCACAGCTGGGGGAGAGAGGTGAAAAATAAGAATGATTTCAATATCTGAGGGTGCATTTGAATCCAATAGTATTACAGAGAGAAAGACATTAAATGGAAATGTGAAATATCTGTGACTCTATTTTGTTGTCTCCAAATATGTTTATGAAGATACTGAATAGCTTTTAATAATTCGAATATACTCGAGCTGCAGACTGCAGACTCTCACATTTTTACCTGTTAAGAAGTATATGCAAGCAGAACATTTTATCTCACAGTGGAGTTCTGAAGTTTTCCCTTTTTTGTATTTTGGTTTGTTTCTTTGTTTGTTTGTTTGGTTTGGTTTGGTTTGGTTTGGTTTGGTTTGGTTTTTAAATAAAATTTCAAATAAATAAAAGTTATATTTGCCCGAGGATACATTCTTATTTAATTTCAAATGATTTCTAACAAAGTCAATGGAACACAGGAAATTCCATACAGATGTAGCACAACATTCTTTTCTCTTTCTGGATACTTTTAAAAAAATCAGTTATATGTGACCAAAGGAGGTCTGAAGTTAGCAATCAAGTCATGTTCTTTTATTAATACTGGACTGTCTTTACAACCAAAACACATTTCAGGCACATGTCAATCATATTCTAACATCAGTCTTTTGTTAGTTTTCCTCAAATTATTACTTTCTTTTCCACTTAAATGAAATGGAAAATTGGAATACTCTTTTACATTTTTATATTCTCCATGAGAAAATTTAGAAATAATCTAAAATAAAGCAACCAGCAATTTATCTGCTTTGTCAGTCAGTATTGACATACTGTTCAATTCCATCTGTATGCTAATATCAAGATTCAGTTCTGCAAATGTATTCTTCAAATTAAACACAAGCCAAAAATGTAGTTCTGATGTAATTCCAGTAGATAAATATGTATCATGCACAGTTTTGTTAAGAGTCTTCTTATTTCAGTAAGATTTTGAATTAAAAAATCCCAAAGCTGTAAAAGTCTCTGAAAAAAAGAGAAGGCTGCATTTATATAGATTTTTAGTCCAAGTTCAGATTTAATAATAAAGATATAGCTGCTGCATTCAATATCTGGATGAGCTTTAGTAGGATATTGAGCAGCTGTATCCTTATTTTAAAAAATAATTTATAATAAATATCCATGTATAGAACACAAAGCCCTGGAGATTTCCTTCAAAAGCAAACGAAAGAAAAAATAAACATCTAATGTCATTGAAAATACTTTTTTTCATGTTAACAAGGAAGCAACACACAAAGGAAGACTATCAAGCCTTCACTTTCACTAACACTGGTTTCTATACAGAAAGGTAAATCTCATGCAGTGAGTATAGAGGAGAGAAACACATTAAGTAAGCATCATCAATTTGCTTAGATATAGATCTTAGAGTTTTGTACAGTATCCAGCCACACTCCACACAAAATAGATTGATAGCAGTGAAGTTTTTAATGGACTTCATGGAATGCCTTGCTCTTCTGCCTTTCCAGATTTATAGGAGTCTCTGCTGGAGGTTGACTATATCCTGGGGAAGCCAGAGAGGAACAGCTGATGGCATGACTGCTGTTCTTGTGAGGGTGCTCTCCAGGAAAAACACTTGCATATTTTTCTCTCGTCTGTTTATGGCATCTCTCAGTGTGGTATGTCTTTTCCTGTTACAACAAAAAAGAGAAAATAGTGTACTCTTTTTTTTATAACCCATATGGCATTACATTAAATTGTCACAGAAAAATTGTTTAAATTCTCCTGGAAGTAGGGCTTTTGAAGGAAATATTACTGTGAGCAGGACTAAAAAATCAATCAGCACTGCTGCTGCCTCTTTGTTAGTTAGCAATTCATAGAAAAAATGAACAAGCACAGAATAATGGTATTATGCCTATTCCTAAAGCCAATGTTTAAAACATCTATGGTGTTAAAAAGTAAATTTTTATTTTCCATAAAAAATATTTTAAAAGTCTAATTAAGAAGTGTGTGCACGGGGGTGTGTGCTCTTTTTCTTTGTACATGAACGTATGTGCATACACCTGTGTGTGCGTGCATGTGTGTGTGTGTTTACATAGGGATATTTACTCTTCTGTAATAAATATACTGCTAGAAGGGGAAGGAAGGTGAGCTTATACTAGACTATAATACTGTTAAATGCATAGTCAGAATCCACAGAGTGGCACCTTGAACACAAAGGGAAGAAATTTTACACCTCAGTAGTTCTGAAAAGGTTTACACAGGCTTGAGGTGATTATAGAGGCATTAAATGAGCAAAAAACTGATGAACATGATCCACATCATCAATAAGCAATCCAGATGTGCAGTACAAGTGAATACAGAGATTGATGAATCCTTTGAATTTGGTAAGGGAAGCAGTAGGAGTTTGACAGGTTATTTACTGACTGCCATAACCTTTAATGCTGCTTCATGAATCAGCTAGCATAAAGTTACAGCAATGGCAGGCTCTGTCTTTGGGCAGAGGAGCTACTGCTCCTCCAATGCCCTCCTCAGCTCATGTCTAGATCTGCACTCCACTCACAGTTTCAAACACAACAGTTTGTTGACCTTCTTATAACACAGCTTCTAGCAAAGTAGCAAAAGAAAAGGGTGCAAAAGAGTACATTCAAAACAATATTGAAAATATCAAGAAATGTGGGTATTTAATACTTCACTCCCTGATTAAAATGGTGTTTATACATGAAGTTGAAGTTCAGCTATTTATTAAGTCATTTATTGTGAAGATGTTGAGAAATCTCAGAGCCTTTTGTTCAAGGTGCTAAACACTGTCATTATCCAAGACAGCTTATAATTTATCACTATTCTCAGTTTATCTTCTGAATCTAACTGATGAGGTTAAAGAAATTACCTTTTTCAGTTATTCAATGCCACCTCTCTGCTGGAGGTTATAGTCCTCCCAGGAGACCCAACTAAATGAGCACATCTTGAACACATATGTGTTCTGCTAGCTGTTCTACAGGGTTATGAAGGTCTAGCATGGGGCTGGCCACTGCTTCACTGATCAGACTAAGGTCTTCAATGAATAGTGCACCAAGGTTAACAAAGTAAACTATGAAAACTTTTATAGAAGTTGGAGCAGGGAGCAGCTTAGCCTGTATGAAATGAGAAGGTGGCATAATTCAGGATGAGATGGCAAAATTCTCTGAAGGAGGGGTCTACAAGCAATATGATGCAGTTGACAAGAGAAGACTGCTGAGACCAACAGGGCACAGACACACAGACCTACACCTTATAGACAATGGAAGGCATTACCTTTCCTCTATTCCCAGAAGGAGTTTTTAGAGACCAATGTACCAAAAAGTCCTTGAAATAATATCAGTCTAGTTGGGAGGGCAAGATCTACATGCCAGAACAGGGTGGTCAGAGACATATTTATTTATACCTTTTTTTTATTTGTATTCCAGACTCCCCTTTAAAAAAAGTTATCAAATTATAAATTTGGGTAATGATTTTAATTTTTTTGTGATGTGCACTTAAAAGACACAGTAAATCCATTTTAAAATGCTGACCAGTTTGGGGCTTTTCACATGTTCATTACAAGTTTTGGGCTGGCATTACTGCCACAGACTGTACTATCATAGCAAGATACTGCCAGTCACCCTGGAAGTCCATGCTTCTGCCATGGACAATCTTGATATGGCAGAGTAGGTGACCAAAAGTAAAACTGTTTTGACTTATCTATGTAATACTGTCTAAAGAAAAGTCATATACTACTTGTCAAACAAGTTAGAGAGATGTATCTAATCTGTAGTATTTTCTGTAGTGATAATGCTGCAATTTATAATTTGCCTTATACTCTAAATGAGGGGGAATATGTAATACAAATGAGTCCTTTAGCAGTTAAAAGATTTTCAAGAAGATTTACCTTTTGTGTACTACAGAGGTGATTCAGAACTCTTCCAAGCCGCAGGATGCACAGTACATTCAGCTGGTTTGCAACTCACAAACACAGTTATTTGCAATACAGCTCGTTCAGATTTGTTTCTGAGAGTCTTATTACTGTGCAGACTGCTGTACTGGGACTTGCTAATATGGATTTAACTTTCTTCATAGCACTTTTTAAAATTGATAATATAAGGACTTGATGACAAATAAAAGAGGTTCATTGGAAAATGAACAACAGCAGAAACTTCACATTTAGGAGGTGGATGACAAGAGATTTCTATTCAATTACACAACAAGCTTCTCTGAAGCATTCTGTTTCCAACAAACAAAAGATAAAAAGGTTTCACCAGAGAGCTGATAGAATATTGTGTTAAAATAAAAGGTAAATATTGTAGGTATCTCTAAAAGGAAAAGCCTGTCATTTGAACTGTTAACACTGAACTAAAGAAAATAGAAGAATGGAATATCAGATGATAACATACAAGGAGGAGAGAGTTTTCATAATCACTACTAAAAATTAAGTCAAGTAAATAAAGTACGAAGTAAATTGAGTACCAGGGTAAGTGTAGTTGAAAACAAATTATATTAAAGATGAAAATCAAAGCACATAAATCTAATTTTTTCTTATGTGTAGAAAAGTTTACTCATTTATACATGTATCTTGCAAGATACTTAGTGTCTCTAAGACACTCTAATGGGAGTTCACAGAGCTTCACAATTTACAGTCCTTCGGGAGGTCTAGAAATAAGTGAGGGAGTCTACAAGACAGTGTATTTTTTATATAAAACAAAATGCCATATAATTACTAATGAGTGCATGTAAATAAGGAAGAAAAGATCAAAGTCTGTAATGCTGCAGGGCTTTACAATCGAGTCTCTTCTGTGATCCATGTAAACATGAGCTATAATTCTTGACAAAATAAATCACTTTTTTCCAAGTTATTGAATTACTCTGTGAAGTTATTTCAAGAACAAACACTTAGACTAAAACATGTTGCAGGAGTTTTTTATTGTCTTTTTTGGTGGGAGTGTGTAGAAGAGAGAATACTGAATGATATATTTATGACTATTACCCAATATCACAGCTGAATAGGTGAATTCAGAACATGAAGAATAAGGTGCCTTAGATTTCCTTCATGATATTTATTGTAGAAAATATATGCAGGGAAAACTGGTAAAAATGGAGATACAATCATTGCCCTGGGAGAGCAGTGACTCTAAGGACAACACAGACCTTTTCCTTGTACTGAGGCCCTTGCAGGAGGATGTTGAAGGACAGTGCAGTAGCAAGGACTACTGTCCACTTCATGTTCAACATTTTGAGAGCTATAAATGCATTGTGAAAAAGGTCACCTTCTTACTATTGCCATATACTTCTTATATTTATCTGCTGAGGGAAGCTGAACACAGCAGACTTCACATTTTTTTTCTGTTCCTTTTTGTAGGTCCAGACAGTAGCAAAACTAAGTATACATTCTATAGCTATGGACACAAACACACACACAGATATATGTACACACCATATACAGAGTAGGCCAAAAAAATCAGAATTAGAGAACATTATCTTTGCTTGTACCCATACAGAAACCAACAGCATTCTCAGAAACTGGAGTAACACAGCACGTTCATCCTCTCCAGATGATACAGACTGAAATTCACCATCAGGCAAATGTGTACCCTTCCTCTCTTGATCTAGAGGAACACACACAACCCCAGGTCTCTTAAGCTGCAGATCAGACTTAATTACATATAGGACCCATGCCAAGAGCCTGGTCCTGTTATTATTACTATTGTTTTTGTTATTATTATCCCCACCATTTTAGAGACTTCTGGTCCCTCATATTGCCTTATTACCTCCTATTTATGTCTCATGTATCTGAGTGTTTAATAAATTTCCCCTCTCTTGTTTTTCTTTCTGACCCAATATACTTGCAATGTACATTATGTCCATGCATTCTAGGCATCTACATATCCTTTTCCTACCATATATCATTACAGTTTCTCCCATGATATCTAGCTATTCAGAGCTCTTATAGTTTTGTGTTTAGCAATTTAGTAGTTCAGCTACCGGCTTAGAACACTACTATAGAGAAAAATACAGCTATTCACTTACATGATGATTTTTTTTTAAATAAAATACTCACAGCGATTGAAATTGAATGTGAGTTTAGTTAATTACACATTTAGAGATCAGTGCTCTTTGTTTATAAGTATTATAACTCCAAAAACTTCATGTAATTTTTGTCTTCAAGTTAGAGTTCACAGACTACGATCATTTAAGTCAGGAAAGTAGAAGAGTTGAAAGACTCCTACTTAAAATATTAATAATAACTATTGGGTTGCAAATTAGCTATTTGCCTCTCCAATTTATCAGAAAACTACATACATATCTTTACATACACAAGTGAGTCACTACTATTCACATTTTGTTTTGCATTTTATGTGAAGTTTTGTAGTGAAAAAATAATGCCTGAAGGAAAGGCCAGTATGAACTTCACAAGGGTTTTATTATCTGCCTAGGTATCTCATCAAAATTATTGCTTGTGTTCAGGCTGCTTCTTGGGAAATAGACATGTGATCTAGGCTGAAAACTTTGAAGGACTGAATGCTGCTTGCCCCCCGTACAAACATCTGTGCATGCACAAGTTAATTTATACTTATACCTTGATTCCTTGCCACATATTAACTGCCAACTGCTATTAGCTGACATTCTTAAGTTAGTTACAGTATTAATTGCAGCTTCTACTACTGTGATTGGGTTTCTAAAATGGAAGCTCAAATCCAAAGCTGGCTTTAGAGATAACTGTCTCTAGACTCATTAGGGGTAGTAAATTCATCCACAAGATTACCGACTTGTAAGTTTAGATTTATTTGAAAAAAATAGATGGAATTAATCTGTATCCCATCACTAGCTTTGATCAAGTAGAACTTTATTCTGCAAAGGTCTTGGAAAGCCTTCACTGCTTATGAAAATTTGGCAGTGGTATTAAAAACATGTTAGTGTAAATGTTACTTCGGAATCACTAATCAAAGCTAAAACATTAATCAAACAAACCAGAGTTCACTGTGAAAACTTTCACAAGCAACATAAATAAAACCTATAGCATTGTGAAGCCACTGTGTGTTCACTGCCTAAATATTTAATAACATGCATCAGTACAAAGGAAGAATGTACCAAGCTTCTCTTGATGTAAATGTCACCTTATGTCAGAGAATAAGAAATGAAACTTTTAAAAAATACTGGTATATACTCTATAATTCTGTTCTTTTATGTATCCCTATGTACCCTGTAGTATGTATTCTCAAAATGCATTAAAAATAGATTAAAAATAACAATAATAATACTAGTATTTTTTCAAAGGGACTATGTTTGGTTCCAAGGATTGTCATGAAACTTCTCTCAGAACTCAGTGTTAGTGGCAGAAGCAAGTTTTATTTTTGTTTAAATTATATTTGTACTGTGCCTCACACAGTGAGTTTCTGGTCCATAGCTACAGTTCCTTGCTTATCCCTGTATGATGGTGTTGTTGAGCAAGTGGTAAACAAATAACCACTGTGGTCTGGATGATCAATCCAGGACAGAACTCTTGGATATTTTATTTCCTGAAAACAGAATCTGATCATTGCATCTGTCAGAAATCAGTATTTACGACCAATCATGTTATTTAAGCTCTTTCAGGGTGCATTCATAAGTAGAAACACTCTTCTTTCCTTTTCAGTGCAATAGACCAGGACCTCAGAAAAGGGCACATACTACTTAGAATGTGTGTTGTAAAAGAAACATATGGTCAGAAACCATATCACAAAAACGTCTGCATATAGTGGGTCTAAATGTTACATAAAATACAAAGTAATCTATAATCACATGTTTATTTAGTGCATTGGACAAAACACTGTACTTGCTTACACAGATTTTAGTGAAGCGCTTGCAGTGCCATGGAGAGAATAAAACGTAAATGTGGGCTCTGAATAGCAGCTGGTTTTAATGAACATTCTTACCACAGAGTAATGGCATTTTTCTGAATTCATGCTTACTATTCAATCACAACTCTACAACTTTACTTTTTCTGTAGCTTTTTTTTTTTTGAGGATGGAGGCTATTCTTGGAGCATGACGTTCACTGTCAAGTTTGAAGCAGAGCTGTCAAAACAAATGTGTCAGGTCATGTAGCGAATCATTTATCTCAGTAGAAAACATTAGAATAGAGAAAACTAGGGTCTTGGAGACAGACTAGTAATTAGATATTGATTGCTTTTGCTAACACATTGTGTACAGTTCTTACCAAATGCAAGATCCTTTCTGACTTTTTTCTTTTAAACACAGATATTTGTCAGTGCATTCATTTGAAAGATTACAAAATATGAAGCAGTTTTTACAGTTGATTCACCTGGGCTTCAATTGATTTAGCTCCTGTAAAAATCCTCTGTTTGAAGGGAATGTCAAAAGAATCAGCAGTATCTCAGCTCCTGTCCACCACCAAGGCTTTTACTTTAGATTACAGAAGAACAAAAAATGGCTTGCAAAGGAGGGGGGAACTCCTTTCTTAAAGCTGCAACAAAAACTGGAGAGCCAAGAGTGTTTATTCCTAACTTTGTCTTCTTGAGATATGTAGATCTATCAGCCTTCATCCCTATGTCACTCTTTTCTGTCTTTGTACAGAAAAGACATTTGTTGTTAATGGAGACAAAGGGTGTACTGCAATGTTAACACCTACTATATGCTCTAAACACACAAACTGCCTTATAAATTACATCTGTAAGTACAACTGCTCCCTTTACCGTGATGAGATTATATTATACACCTTCTGAGCTGAGCCATGTCTCAGAAAATATATGAGACTCCTGAGATGGGAAAACACAATACTCTCCAACAGAAGTTCAAGCTCACTGAAGAAGACTTTTCCAGCAATTGCCTTAGTGACCTCCAATGTCACACAGAGAGAGCACCTCAAAAGAGAACTCTCCTTATAGTCAAAACTCCACCTTTACTTTTTCCTTTTAGAAAGACACAAATTCAATAATGTTTCATAACTGTACACCATGGCAAACAAGTCCTCTGAAACTCCTACTACACCCTTTCTTAACTGATGGACAGTCTCTTGAGGATCAAAAAACCACAGATATCCTTTTTAGCGTTGACATCTAAGACTGCAAAGAGTGGTAAAGACTGCATTATTTACCACCTACAATCCTATCTAGATAAAGATAACAACAGAATCAAGGTTTCACTAGGTGCCACAGATAAGGGAGCTCCTGGAGTCTATTATAACATGTACTACACCAAGAAAATTAATTTTGTCAGGTTGGAAGTTATGTGACCATATGGAAAGCAAGATTATAGAAAAAGGTGGACAATACATGTGCTTTGTTTTTATTTTTCTTTACTCATTCCTTTTGTGGTTTCTATGTGTGATATCTCCTGAACTTCTTTCAGATAAATTTTCATTCATTTCTAAGCTCTTATATGAAGACAAATGGACACTGAAGATGTTGATGATCTTACTGCTTTCTGGATTCATTGCAGAGTGTAAATGAGGTTGACACTCCAAACCAAAACATTGCTTGGTGACTTATCAAGAAAACAGTCACTTTTAAAGTAAAAGGAGAATAGTTTTGCTTTTGTTTGCAACATGTGGTTATATATGAGACCTTGAAATACAAAGGGTCTATTACTTCTCCCAATTAACTCAATAGCAAATTTCTCCTTGACTAAAGGTCAGCAAGATCAGGTCCTAATTTACCAACACTTGTAATTCCCTGATTAAATTTTCAAAGGCCAGATGCAAAACTGATTTGCAAGCCTTTGATGTCCTGATGAAGTCAGTGTACATGTTGGCAAACTGTTTCTTTGGGTCTTCATTATGATTATGAAAATTCTCTAACTGATCATATCAGTCTTTGCCTTGTCATGCAGTAGAGAAATCCAGTCTGTAATTCCAAGCTTGCCATGTGGTGTCTTTTCCTCTCACTTCCATCTCTTTTCCTTGCAGATAAAAGTCATCTCTGAATAACAGAAAGTTCTAATTAAAAGACAGCACTTCAGATACATATTCCTAGATGCAAAACAGTTGAATCACCACAAAGGAATGCAGAAAATTCACTGCATGAAGTAGCCATTAAAGACAAACTGAAGTTTCTGAAATTCCTGATTACCTGTAATAGAAGTTGCTGCTGTGCAATATGAGAAAACAGACAATTTATTTACATCTATACACATTAATAATAGTATGGTAATAATAATGATATTGCTGCCTGCTTACTTATCTACTTTGACATACAGAACAAGTAATTAGGTATAAATCTGCAAGACCCCATTGCACATGTTTAAGAGACCTGAGACATCAACATCAGAACTGATTTTTCTGTTACTGAGGAGGAATTTTTTTATGTTCTAATTCAAACTAACAAAGATTTTATGCTCATAAACCCATTTTACTCTTCTAGAGAGAGATTTACATATACATACATATATATATTTATCTGAGCTGTGTCCAGACTAGAAGGTGACTCCATGGCACACAGATAGTATATGGAATGGGTGACATGATATTCCCTACTAGTCTGAACTATCTCAGTTTAAAACTCAAAAAGCTAATCTGGCCCACATACGGAGAAATTTGTTCAACGGGAAACAAGGAAAAGAGGCTTATGTACAAGAAAAACCAAAAACAGGATGCAAGAGTAATTTTGTAGAGATGCTAACAGACAAAGTGTTTGTTAAAAACATAGAGAAATCTTTGCATAGGGTATTACCTATGTGAGGAATGAAATCTCCTGTTAACAGTCCATATGATGACAAGAGTCTCTGTTGCAAGGGGCTTTGCAATAGTGTTTTCATCCAGAATGGGTGACAGTCCAAAACCACTATCCTGACAGTTTCTGATGCCCATCAGCCCCGGGGTCATCTTTGAGGACTTCAGAGCAAGTATGATTCATTACTACTTAGCACCTGAAATTATTTACAAAACACCTCCTAACTTTCTGTTTACAAAACACTGTCCTACATGACCATTTCTGCATCTCCAGCAAAGTTTCAAATGAGTAGTTACAAGTGCCCTGTCTAAGCTTGCTCCATTACACAGCAAAAACTGGTTAGGCAAATCTCTGGGATAATCAGACTCTCCACCCAACTCACTGCAGCACACAAATGGTACATACTAATTGCTTTGTTCACAGCAGGAGCTGTCTGGGACAACCTCTGTGCCAGTCCAAAATTCTTATTTTAAGAACTCCTAGAGCCACTAGTCAAATGTTTCATTGTAACAATGACTACGAATTTAGTATCATACTTATCCATGCATGGAAAAGCAGGGAGTTTCTGGACCACACAGAGAATAGGAACAATTCTGAGCTATGGATAAAGAGTTCAGTTTCTAATGTGTAGATTACATTTGCTCAAGGGTAAATTTAGATGACAATCAGCCCTTCTGACCTTCCCAAAAACTTCTGTCGACTTCTGTCACTAAGAGAAACTGTCTTACTGCTCAAGATGAAAGAGAAACCAGCGAGTTATTCTACCATTTCTAAATACTGTAAGGAATGAATTCCAAGTCTTCCTCTGAAGTTTCTTTGTTGTTTTGCTCTGGAGTGTCCATAGTTCCCATGAAAGAGGATTCCTCTATGTGCATACATGATTGCAGTCTGATACAGAGCTCAGGTTTTGGTTGGTTTGGCAAGACATGTGTGGTCATATAGAGTCTCTGTATCAGCTTTCTGTAAAGTGGAACAGAAGTGAAGTTTGGGATAAACAGACACATGACAATGAAGCCTAGTGTCAGAAACTCATGAGTAAAATGTACTGCATTTCTCCTGGATAGTAACCTGATACTGTGTTTAGAAGATAGAAGACTATCTGCAAGGTTATCCTCTGCCCCATTCTGTTCCATTTGGTAAAATGTGTAAAAAAAAAGAAAAAAAAAAAGCACTTTCTTTTTAACACCTAGTAACTATAGAACGTAAAATAAATCGTGACTCTCTTTGAGGTGATAATAGTTAAGAAATAATAGGACTATCTCACGTCTTTCTAATTAACCTGGTTTCTGTCAGAAAATGCTTATCCCATGAAATTATAACGTTTTGCTGCAACATATCAATTTTGGCATAATTGCCAGGAGGATATTATAAAAGTTTCGTTTCAACTTTATTGATCCAATATGTATGAAATATAGTATAATTGAGCAATGAAGACAAAAACAAAAATTTAAGACTTAATCCAGACAAAATCCCTTGGCAAGATAAACAAAGTATTTGCTTCATAAAAAACAAACCAAACCAAACCCCGAACAAAACAAAACAAAACAATAAATAAATAATAAAACAAAGCAAAACAATGCAGAACAAACCCCAAAACCTAAATTAAATTGTTTTTAACTTTCTATCACATTTTAAAATGAAAGTCTATCTTAATACCTCACACTATGGTGCTGAATGAAAAATTTGTATTCCAGTCAGCTCAACTGCTTCACTGCTTTTAAATGCATATAGATTGTCTAACTAGCACTGTTCTATCAAGAATCTAAGCTTTTATATCTGGAAAAAGGAGAATAAATCAAACTGAGATAGCACATGACAGTATTTTTTATCTCCTTGCAAGTTACAAGCAATAGCATTTCTTCTCATTTATAGACAGAACAGTTGGAATAAACTAGCTTCATTTTTCGATATCAGGAGTTAGACATTTTAAATAACTCTCTTTCAGTGACTTTTCCACAAGTTAAAGGTACTCTGACAGACTAACAGCTGTATAATGATGGATTCACTAAACAGTCCTTAATTTTCCAAATTTGGGCCTTGAAATCAGTGGCAGTTGTATCAGGACTTAAATAAAACAGAAAATTTACATACATTTCAGAGGATGTTGCAATCTCACATTCTGTATAAGTGGAAATTGTAACATCAAGCCTGCAGTTGGGAGTTGAAAATGGGAGTTCAGATTAAAATGGGGGAACTCTCAACTAAGTTTTTTTACCTGGGTATTTCAGCAGTTAGCAACACTGTTTAATAGCTTTATGGAATGCTGTGGACTTTGTAACATCCTTTTATTTTACATGATTAAAAGTGAATCTTTCATTTGTGGAATCTCAGGAGTATTGTATTTACTTTCTTAAGGTCAGATAGATAATTCTGTGTATAAGTCAGGGTGCAAAGGAAAGGATTTGTAGGATATTTTTTCTTTCTTTTCTATAATCTTCCTGCAGCAGGAGCTCTTTTTGATTCAATAATGACATTTGGTGGAAATCCCAGAAGAGTAATAATTTTGCCTGAAGACTAAACCAAGTGAGTAGTGATCTTCCTTGCTGTCAATGACCTATAGATGACATTTTATAACTCATTAATTAGATGTCTTTCTTTTGAAACAAATGGCAAATCATGCATAATTAGAAGAGGCATCAGAGTTGGAGCCATTGGCTCATTAATCTAATGGAACTAGCCTATGGCACTCAAAAACATTTGTATTGCTCATGATGTTTGTGTTATTTTATGAGTATTTAGCACTATATATAACACTGATTCTCTTGACAGCTTTCATTTTCCTTACACTCAAAGAAAAGATTTAGATTAGAATACAGTAAAAGCTATAACTTCTAAGACTCATAATAATTTGTATATTAGCTATTTATAATACAGGTAAAAATTTTCTGGATCCCTTTCTGGTCTTGGGGGATATTAGTCAAACTTAAGTCATAGC
>JANHFX010018784.1:27685-38425 GCA_027560015.1 Chloroceryle amazona | reverse complement strand
AAACCTGTAATGTGAATATTTTTCCTTATTCTTGAAAGAAATGTCCTCCACCTCCTCCATATTATTTCCATTCAGCTCTTCAAATAGGTCTTACAATAACATTTATTACATGATTCTGTCACAGCTAGATTCCTCACTTTTTTTTTCTATTACATAGGGCAGGTAGAGAGATGGGATTAGATATAGACAGGTACCTCTAGGCTCCTCTATAGGTGACATTTACCTTTCCTTTTGTTCATAAGATGAATAGAGAACTAGAGTTCAGAAGGATGTGAACATCTTAAGAGAGCTGTACTTTCACTTCAGATAGGATCCACAGTAGTAGTTTTGGTACTCTTCAACCTCTCTTTTCAAACTGTGTCTTTTTCTTTCTTTTTTTTTACTTTTTTTTGCAGTGTGCTTGATTATGGACCAATATCCTATGGAAGAAAATGCAAAACTGAAAACTCATTGAGCTATGACAGTCATGGAAGTAAAATAGTACTAAGTCTTTGATAAATGTTTGCATTCATCTGTATTTTGTCACAATATTAAACCATTCAAAAAGGAAAAATGCCTAAAAAAATTTAATGTTGAAAAATAGTTTTAATCATAAAATTTAATTAAATCTTAAATTTAGAAATAAGTTTAAGCCATAAACTTTAAATGATAAAAAAAATTACTTGTCCTAGATCCTCAGGAGCTTGCATCCAATGTCATTTCAGTATACTTCAAGGGGACTATACTTACATACATAAACAAATGACAGTTCTTCATTTCTCTAGTTAAGCACTTTCCACACTAAAACGGTGATAATTATCTTGACACATAATCTCTTCAAAGGTGGAAATTTGTAATTGAAGCCATATGTAAGATATCTTCTTAAAGTGAGTATAAGTTTTAGATGTTCCTCCTATTTTATGAGGATCCATGTGTCATAGAAATATTCTTCTGCAGCTTTTCTTAACTTGGCGATAGTCCAAAGGTTCCTAAGCTATGGCCAGAGGGTACAGCTGGCAGTTGTACAATTTGGCAAAGAGCAATAATAGTTTATTTATTTGTCTGTCCTGATAACACTTCCAAATGTGTACCTTTCTTCAATTTGTGAAAATTATCATAAAATTATGGAATGGTTTGAATTGGAAGGGACCTTTAAAGATCATCTAGACCAACTCCCGATTTACTAGTTTTATCTTTGTCGACAGTAATAACATTTTGATTCAGATTATAATAGCATCTACTAAAACCAGAACTGCAATCTTGTCTTTCCACCCGAAAGATGGAATAAAATATAGAGACATTTCTTTAGTACATCTCTAGATTAATATATTTCAGTACAACATATAAATAACCCAAACAAGAAGGGTGTTTAGGGTTATGTTTTCTTCTTAAAGTTCGTGTAATACTCCTTGACAAAGATAAAAATTCTGTATGTATTATTATGGGATGACACTTACTGTTTGCAACATAGCTGACTAGGACACAGAGATGATTTCTATTTATGAAATCTTTTAGGTTTTTATTCATACAGGAGAAGATGAGGACTTATTTGTAAAATAAAAAATAAGCATAAAAAAGTAGAATTTTTGTGCCCTCAGGTTATATCTGCTGGATTGAGAGAGATATAGCTACACCAGATAACGAAATGCATTGGGGAATGAACAAAAGAGAGAAAAGATGAAAGAGATAAGAACAGAGTCTGAGAAGTGAAGAACTTAAGCAGTTAGTGTAATGAAAGTGAAAAACCCTAGCTGACTGAAAGGCAGAAGTGGTGCATGAAACAGAAAAAAAGCACTTTTAAATATACCTGCTTAGACATCTTAACAGATAACAGAGCTGCTATGTCCCAAGCAAAAAAAAAAATAGCTCATTCTCTCACTTTCTTCTCCCTCTTATCTATCTATCCATCCACAAACTTCATTCCTACAGAGCATTTTTCAAATGACTATGGAAAGATTGTTTGTTTGTCTGTTCACGTTGGAGTACAGAAATTAAATATTAGAGACTGCAGCTTTAGGTCTCCTTGGCATTCAGAAAGGGGTTAACAGGGCAGAATTTAGTGTTATTTCTGAGAAGGTAAGAAAAGAGGGAGGAAACTTTGTCATCATTAGGAAACTGTGAGAGTATTCTAAGACATAGAATAGTTGCAGACATACACTGGGGAAAAAAAAAAGGAAAAAAATACTTTTATATAGGACATCTTTTTAAATCCTATGTTACTATATCTGATTAGAGTTAGAATTAGAATTTGGGCAGAACAGAATTATCACACGTGCATGTTAAAAGAACTGAAAATTCTGCAACCTTTATCTTGAAACCAAATAAAACCTATTCTACCATAGTATGCTTAATGATATGTAATCTAGACCAATATAATCCCTTTTTTGATATGATAGGTACTATTTTCCTTTGCAAAGGTAATTATGTCAGAAAAATGGTATAAGAGGGAAAGATATGATGTGAGGAGTCCATTAGAGATGGACACTATCACAGCCCTGACAAAGAAGTAATAGGAGATCTACAGAGTAAATACATTTCCTATTTCTTTAGTCTTATTTTCTCACTAAAAGCTTGACAAATTTCTTTGCAATGTTTATTGCTCTCAGTGGATTAAGAACTATACAAAGATGCAAACTCCCTCTCACTTCATTGTGGGCTGCTGCTAGGACTCCATAATAACATGAAATACTTAACTATGGCTATACACATATTTTGTAAGTTTTGCTTCAGAACACCTACTGCACACTACAGTATTGTACATAAATTAGACATTTTGAAACACAATGAAACAAAATAACAATCAAAAAGGCTTTCCACATGTAACTATCAGTGATGAACATTCTTTCCAACAATAGATAACACAGTAATGCACAATTGTTATACCCTCTTCACACAACCCCCTCTCAAGAAGCCCAAGGAGTAAGCTTTGAAGTACTAATAAGCTTTGTGTAGTTAGGAAATCTAGGAGATGACAGACCATAAGGGACCAAAACACAGTGAAGACCCCTGCTGAGACCATGCTTCTAGCTTTCATTTCTTGTTTAAGATGAAGTAAATAGCTTGAAATAACTCCATGACATTTAGAAAAATCTAGTTTTGTTTATTTCATACTTATCTATAATAAAAAAACAAACCCCAAACATATAGTAATCTAGAAATCTATAGCATGGAACAAAAAACCCTAACAACAGCAACAATAAAATAAATTTAAAAAAAAAAAAAAAGACAACAACAAAAAAATCTATGTTTCCTGAATAAATACTGAGCACTCTTTGCAGGGCAGGGGGAGGGAGGAACAATAAAGAACACGGAAAATTTAAAAATTCTGAACATAGTGCAAAAGCCATTCCTGACTCTCTCTTCTGCCTTTGTTTCAGAGGCTCACCTGACACAGACCAACAGTCATAGAGCTCCCAAAGATCTTGGTGAAGGCAGGGATCTCAGGGGATCTAGACTCTTTCCTATTCTAGGCTAAGTCGTACAATCCACAGGTTGTCAGGGCAGCAAGGATTTTGAAAGCCTGTTAATACCATTGCTATGTACTTGTGAATCTCACTAAAGTTTTGTTGGAAACTCCTTGAAACCCATGAATGTCTACTCAGCATCTTTTTAACAAGCTCGGCCCAGGGGTGGAATTGTGCTTTGCCATTGATTTCCTTTACCAGTCTAGATAGTAGAGAAGAATGGAACTGAAAATTATTGCTTTTGTATATCATGGAGAATTCACTGTATGATATGTGATCCCAAGACTGTGAGTAGCTCAGAATGCAAAGAAGTAACTTCAGATCTTGAAAATAGTGTAACTGAATTCATTTGTATAGAATAGGACTTGCTTCATGTCCACAGCCTATTAAAAACACACATCACAATTCTATAGTTACATAAAAGTAGGAGGGAACAGATTTAATCTGATGTTTATTAGTTTTACTTTGCACTGATTTTATATTGCCTTTTTTTAAACCATTACAAAGAACTAAGTTAATTAAACAAATTTACATTTTAATTTAAAATGCTTCTGGTTTATCACTGTATGCTACCAGTTTTATAAAATGTGTCATTCCTGATGTGCCCGTAACATTTTGTGGATGTTGTAACTGACTAATAAATGGCTAAAATGGAAGAAGGCTCAGCTGAGTTGGGTAGGGGTGATGTGCCTATGGGTTTCAGAGTAATGTAGTGTGTGACTGACCACATCTGCTAAAAAGAAAGCTGACTTAACCTCACTAGAGAGGGCACTGGAGGGTGGCTTTTGTTTTACATAAACAGCTATGTCAGTTGAGTGGATCAATTGACTATATCACAACTGATTGTATCAACTGGTAGCAAAAATGTTTCTATCTGAGTTAGACAGCCCAGCTTGTGTGAGTGGGTGAGATGAATACATGACTCAGCTGAACACAGAGTATAAGAACTAAACAACTAACAAAAGAATTTGAAGAGATGAATGGGTTTGAGCTGGCTTCAATCCACGTGGTCATTCCTGGCAGCTGGGGATCCCCAGTGTCATGCCATTAAAAATGTTAGAGGACATGTAATAGTTGTTATTATTAGGCAAACATGCACATACCAGCTGATGAAGATAATGATACCACAATGATATAATATTTTATTTTCGTATTTTTGACTCTTTGTACTTGAAGTCTAGTAGAGAATCAGCAATAATAAAATATTTATGCTTGGAATATTTAAGTACAGTAGAGGGTGCCAGACAGTATGCAATCCCACTTCCTATGCTAATAATTTTACAACTAATCATTTAAAGTGATGGAGGAAGGAGGCTAATGTAAAAATATTTTTCAGTTGCAACTGTTTCCTAAGGAAAGTAAACAGAAAATCAAGTCCTCTTTTGTATGTTTTAAGTTGCTACAGCCAGCAAGTAATAAACATGACAGATTTTTAGGTCATAGGTCTGAGACATTTTTGGTGGCTGTATCAACACCTATCAAAGTCTAACAGACTTTGTGAAGTCATTTTCTTGAGGATAATGGTATTGAATGCTTGGAAGTACTGATCAAACCTACTACATACAAGTTAAAATATTATTCACCTTAGATCATTATTGTTAGCATCTTAGCCTCAAACATACATTATACCTATATGGCTGTGGATTTCCCCAGTAAAAGCAATGTCATCCCATAATAGAAAACAACTTTAATGCAGAGTTCAAATAGTGCATAGTACCACTTCATCTTCTGGAATTTGTAGTCATGCTGAGATCTCTGAGAACCAAGAAACAGAGACCACTAGGTATTCTGAACTCAAAGCTTTTTTAGACCCAACGTTTCAACAAGCTACCTTAGAGGCAGTGACCCAGCTCATTCTAAATATGCACCCGTAGCTAAATTTTTAAGCAATTCACAGTGTTCAGGATAAGGAGTCTAAGTCAATTTGCAAAACTAAGCCCAACATTTCTCTTTGGCAGAGTAAATTTGATCTAGATCAAATTACTTTTAATAGATTGCATGACTACACAAGAGCTGAGAAAATATTATTGGTAAATGTATCTCAAACTGGACTGATAAATCAGTAGGCCCATCACAAACTTTAACCTTGGTTTTGTAGCATTCAGTATGTTTTAAATACATGCAATAGCAGCAAAGTTAAAGACTGCACTTCTAACATTCACAAATGATGTGAAGCAGTTTGGAGAGAAGTGTTCAATTCAAATATTTCTTAGCACGTTTGTGAAATGACCAGAAAGAAGAAAATTCTATTCAATAAAAATCACATCCTAAATGCAGTCTCTTAGAATGGAACGATAAAGCTTCAGAGTGCAAAATAGGAAGTAACGGTTTGGTAGAAAAATATTTAGACACTGGAATGGACTGCCTAGGGAGGTGGTAGAGTCACCATCCCTGGAGGTGTGTAAGGAAGGATTGGATGTGGCGTTTAGTAACATGGTCTAGAAGGACCTTATTGTGGCCTTTCAGTACTTAACAGGGCCTGTCAGAAAGATGGGGACAGACTTTTTAGCAGGGCCTGTTGTGATAAGACAAGGAGTGATGCTTTTAAACAAAAAGAGGGAGATTTAGACTAGAGAGAAGGAAGACATTTTTTACACGGAGGGTTGTGAGACCCTGGCCCAGGTTGCCCAGAAAGGTAGATATGACATCCCTGGAACTATTCCAGATCAGGTTGGTCAGGGCTCTGAGCAGCCTGCTCTAGTTGCAGATGTCCCTGCTCCCTGCAGGGGGGTTGGACTAGATGACTTTGAAAGGTCCCTTCCAACCCAAACCATTCTGTGTGATTCTGTGATCTAAGGGCATGGTTATAGTGGATTACAAATGCAATGAGAAAAAAGAATAAAAAAGGTCATGGATTTTGCTTCTTTATATACAAGAAGATAAGTACCTGACTTTACTTTTTACATGAGGCCTTAGCAAAAGCATGTTCTGAACCTTCAGCTGTAATTTAGATATATGCAGGTAGTGTAAGGAAAATCCAGAGGATATAAAGAAAAGCCAGTCAATCTGATCAGAGTGATGCATCACAAAAGATACTTTTAAAAAGCAATTAATTCATTTGAAGTACTGCAAACAATTCCTGGTTTATGAAACTGGTTATGTAATATAACTTCATTCAGAATTACTCACAATAAAATTTTTAGATTTTACTTTAATGAATTAATTTCTAAGCCAAAAGGAATTTTCATAAACGGATAAAAGAAATTATTTTCCTTTTCCAATATCCATTCCTCATCAATCAAAAGTGGTGGAACACTTGCAATGCAAATTCAGCTTTTTGTTCCCAGATACTTTGCCAAAATGAATAAGCTGTTGGACTTTTTTTAAACTTTATTCAATATTTACCATTATTGACTAATATTTCAGTGAGACAAATGTCAGTCTAAAACTGACACAGCTCCTGACTGATCTCAGGAACTATTCCCTCTAAAGAGCAATTGAATGTTTATTATGCATTATTTAACCTAACTGACTATTATTCAGATTCAAAAAGCTTATTGTTCTGACTGGCTAGTTTTCATTTCAGCTCCAACAACACTTTTTTCATTGCATATTGATTCATGGAGTATACCTGCACACAACTGAGTATGTTCTTTCATGTCTGAGTGACCTCCAAATATTTATGTAAATGAATCCAAATCTAATTCAAATATTTGAACTTGAATTTATTTTGAACTGTTTGGGGTTTTTTTCCTGCCTCAAACGTTTGTAGATGTGTATTATTCCTATTGTTAACGCAAATTAGTGACAACTCCCTGTTGCTCAACAAAATATCATAGATAATTGTGTATGCACAAAAATCTACATAAAATGGTTAAAATAGTCATAAACATCACCAGTTCCATGTTATTTATCATACTGGAAATGGCTAGAATTAATGTTTTCACTCTTATTGTTAGAATTTACCTGTACCTGCCATGACAATAAAAATACATTAAAAAAACCTTAGACATACTGAAAGTATGCATATTTTTGCTGCACAACTGACAGGCACGATATCATATTACCTAGTACTGCATGAATTTTGTACTTGCAAATTAGCTAGGTACTGCTTGTCACCACAAACATAGAACTACACCACCAGTTACCCAAAGATCATGGCAAAAGTCAGGTCAAACACACACTGCTTCTAACGTGTTCTTTTGATTGCCATGCAGTCAGTCAGTCATTACTTGTTTGAAGCCTGTTATCTAAAGTTCATTCACACACACGCAGCCATCCTCCCAAATGTTAGGAAAACGTGCTGCTACAACAAACCTGCTCCAGCTCTTATATTGATTTACATTCTTTCTCTAAGCATTCACCTTCTGTGAAAATATCTTTTTATTTTTTTTTTCTCCTTACTTTTTAGACAAATAAAGGGCTTAAAGCTAGAGAGGTAGTTCTCACAGCACATACTGAAATGTACACAGGCTTGCAGCAAAGTGTAAAACAAAAGGATTTTCAAGAAAGACATTTTTCAGAAAGGGGGTTCTTCTTTCAGTAGTACAGACTCCATTATAATATTAACAAGAACTAAGTTGCTAAGGGTATCTGAGACTGGAAAGAGAACTTTACATACAGGTTTGGTTTAATTTTATTTCATCAGTTCCTTCAAGGAAAACTTCAAAAAAAGAAAATGACAGGAAACGAGGTTTTTCCATAAAAGTCAAGCATTTAAGTCAAGCTTCAAAGTGTCAGCATGTTAACAATGCCAACTGCATACTGATGCAAATGAAGCTTAAAACCAGAAGCATTCAAGTGATAAACACAGTATCTGAGTTCATGGGCAAGTAGACAACGAGTGGACCTACCTCTGAGAGTGCTATTCAAACACTTCAGAACAATTCCTCTCTGACATGTAAAGATTCCCTTTCTAGCATTCCTGATAAATCCCATGGAAGACTTTTTTTTCTAAATGGAGAGAAAGATGTTAAATTATGCAAGTATATTAGAAGATTCTTTAATCTGTACTGGATTTTACAAATAGAAAGACCTGAAAAATTATGAAGACATTTACCAAAGTGAGAGCTACGTGAAAATAACGTGATACTGTGCAAGAGCAGTACAAGAGCTTGTACCATCTAAACTCACACTACCCTTCACACAATAGTATGAGTTGGACACTATATTCTGTCATCTCTGTCAGAGAAAAATATGAAAGTTAAAACATCTTTAGCTTACATTTTAGAATACTTAATTTATTAATACTATGTAATATTTAAAACTTAGGAAAAAAAGACTAATATTTTCCTTTCAAGAGTGCACAGCTGTAAAACTATCGGTATCACTCACAGCAGGATAGTTGTGAGCAGCAGAAATCCAGCTGGTTTACACAAAACTATTCTGCATCCTATGTCAGCAAATACCAAAATCGCAATACATCTCCCATGTGGAAGATCAGTACACTTCAGTATTATCTACCGTTTTTTAATCTCCTTTACCTAGGAGTATGTGATTAATCAATCATTCAGATTTAGCCTCTGTTATTCAAGTATAAATCATAACAGAACATGATGACTCTGACATGTTTGCCATTCATTTGTCCATATTTGTTGTCCAAGCCAGTGGCAGATCTGTTTTCCAGTGGGGTCTGTTTTTGCACAACTCCTTTTATCAATTTCACAGCTGGGCTGGCTGAGGAACAAGGTCAAACATCTTGTGAAAGATTGCAGAATCTATGACTCAGTTCGGATTACCATTTGCTCTTGGTGCCACTGAGGTTTGCACTAAACATTACATAACAGGCACCTAGATATTTGGGATGCCTGGATGTTTATGGATTGTAACAGGAGACTTTGGTACTAATTACTCGCTGCTATTGTACAGTAAGCTACTCCGTAGCTGGTCTAATTTCATTCCTACTGAACTGTAATTTGTGCATACATGTACATATCACTGTGACTAAGACTCATGTCAGAAATGCAATGTCTTCCAGAGTAACTAAAAATTGAATAATTATCGTAGAAAAAAAAGTCATTGAATGAATGAGATCAAAATCCTGCATCAACTACCCTTAAGGGAGTAATCAAAAGAACTTATTTTTTCAGAATGTTAATGTTCATTCCATGTTTGAGAAGCTTCTCAAATATTCAAAGTACAAACATTCATACTGTTGCTCAGTCAATATTTAAAGTTTGAAAACATAATATTGTTACAATTTTTTTCAGGTCACTGAAAAATATCCACTTACAAAGGGACAACATAACGAAGGGAAATAGAATAATAGAGTTTATTTATACTACCAACTAAACAGTCCATAAATATTGTTAAGTTATTAATGTCATATCTCTCTACATAAGAATAAAATAGCTTTGCCTGGACCACTGTGTCCTGTTGTGTATTTCATACATTGGAGGTTTTCTTAAAACTGTCCTTCCTAGATGTTTCTATAGAACAAAATGATAAAGCTATAACTCCTGTAACATACATGTGAAGACAACTGCAAAGACCTTTTATTAGTCAAGTGCACTTTCATTCTGTAATTCTGACGAGCCTGCGACTCAGTTATGTACTTTATGAAAAGGTGTTTATTCTGTTCTAGACCAGCTACCTGGTCATATTACTAAGTCCCCTTGTTCCATCAGTCTGAAAAATAGCAAATAATTATACCCTATTTGCTCTCAGCATGTAATTCATTATTTTACAGATTTCTGTCACATCTTCTCTTAAAAGTACTATTCTATTTTTTTTCAATAATCTAAAGGAAAAGACTTTTTCTGTTTTGTTTTTGGGTTGTTTTTTTTAATTAAATTTATCTGTTCCTTGTACTGACATGTGATTTGGGGAAAAAAATCCTCAGGCATATAGTAGAAATCCCATTTTCCTCCTTTGAGTGACTGCTAAGTCACATGATTCATCTAACTTTCCTACAATGGCCTTACTGTTCTGGGACAAATGCTTTGCAACGCACTGAGATCTATTTCCCACACAGGCCAACATTCAGTGTTTTGTAAATATTGTTAATTTTTGGAACTTTAGCAAATCACTCCTTGACTCCATTTTGACTTGCTTCTGTAGGTCATATGGACTTTCTCTTGTTCATATGTATCACAAAAAAAGTCTTTACTTACTTAACCATGAACAATTTTCCTCAGAAGGTCTGTATTTCACTCAGTCTGTAATGCAGTCTGCAATGTAGTGAGTCGACGGTCTGAGGCAAATAATACAAGGTTTAACAAGACCAAGTCCTCCACTTTGGCCACAGTAACCCCCTGCAGTGCTACAGACAGGGGGATGAGTGGCTGGAGAGTGGCCTGGCAGAGAGGGACCTGGGAGTACTGGTTGATTACCGGCTGAACATGAGTCAGCAGTGTGC